>KN882976.1:157845-178225 GCA_000934455.1 Apostichopus parvimensis
CCCCCCCCCCCCCAAAAAAAAAAAACCTTTATCGGAGCCGTAGCCTGGGTAGAATCCTAGGGGGGCAAATGTTCCATAGTGGTGATTTGATGTGCGTGTATATCAGAGCCTTTTATAACAATTTTTTTCGTGGGTGGGCCATATCCTTCAAGGGATCATCATGACACTATCAGGGCCGTATATCTGAGCAGAGCGCCACCACCAGTTGACTCGTAGCGTAGCAAGAAATGTTTTGCCAACAATGCCTCCCCTGCAGATTGCCGAAAAGTGGCACTTCTCAGGACTTGTGAGTTGCACCTTAACATTCTTTATTTTGAGATCTCAATGTTATAGAAATTTACTCTTCCCAAAAATATGGTATCAATCAGAAAAATTGTATTCGCTAAATCACTTTATAGTGCAGAAATAGGACTTCACGTTACTCTCTAATTTATCATTGTTTTACACAGGTACTTGGAGATATATAAGCATGCTAGGGCATTCTGATGGTAGCCGTATAGCCTATATATGCTGAGGGAAGCCATATGCATGGGAAACTTAGTTGTAACTTATTTGTTAGGCTTGTGTTATAATTATTTGTTTTAACATGCCAAAAAGGGACCTACTGAGAGGGGAGGGGAAATGAGCTGAGTGGGTGGGCCCTGTAGGGGACTGTGCCTCAGTATCCTTGGTTAAAACATTGCGGGCCATGATATAGGGCCTATATAAGGCTAAATACTGTAAAACATATAAACGTATAGTTTCACATTAGATGTTAACCCTTAGGAGTTCTCAACGTTTATTGTCAGTCTAACAAAACCCTATAAAACCAAACCAAACGCCGCACGGTCATCTCATCCGCAATCGTGCATTTACGCGATGAGCGGTTCAATAAACCTAAGTTTTATTTTTGAACTCCATTCCTACATTACGTGCCTATGAATGTTGAGGTTGATGAAATCAGAAGAAATGATATGAACATTTCGCTAAAACCAACTAAAATAGCGCATACTGTCCACTGTTCACATTTTCGTAGGCCTACTTTCATTTAGGAAGTTGAAATCTCTGGAGGCAGCTCCCCACCCCCCCCTACCCCAAACTGGTATCATATACCTTGACACCATCATATTGTGTGTTTTGTATTGCTAGCTACTGTCACAGTGCCACGGATTTGACTAGGCCACCCTAGCATTAGCTTCTATTATGAATGAGTTATAATTACCTATAGGCGTGAATAATTTCTACCCAACGAATCAATAGTATTCTAATCATATGCAGAATTTTGAAGATTTTAAGATAATTTTACATGGCTTAAATCTCGTAGAACTTCCAGGGGCTTCGCCCCTGGACCAAACGCAGATGGCGCAAATCGTTCTCGTTGACAGGTCAATCAATTTAATCCGCCCACATCCCCTAAGATGAAATCATATTACGCGCTTGACTTTCTCTACAATATCTCAAGTCCATACGTTAGTTAGACTATCCCTTCAAAAATAAAGCGGGGATAAACTGTTCAATTTGGGTAAAGAAACATACACAGCAGTACCATTACCATGGTTTCAATTGTTTGGAAATGGGGCATAATGCAAAAATACCTAAAATAGCCGAACTGATCGCGCGCCAAAAATAAACACCTTCCCGGTCCACGCGAATTATTTGCCCCCTGAGTCCCCCCTCCCGCTGCCCGATGAAAAAGTTTGGTTACGCCAATGCCTACATGTATCAATTGAGGAAACCAGTTAACTTTTGTCTGTGGTTGCATACAAGTACAGTAGCCTGGTATCCGACATCAGTTTTATAAGGAAGTATATGGTATAGACATATATACCGAATAGCAAAGGTTAGTTTGCAAATTGCAAACAATGTATTTGCAAACTTAAGTGTGAATAACAGAGGTCTCACAAACACGTCCTCTAGATAAGAATTGTGATTGAGCATCCATGCATTACTGTAGCTGCACTAAAAAAGTACGCGTACATACGTACATACACACAGACATACACACTATGCATATTCGCTACTTCCTTGACAGGACATTAATATAGCAACATTTGAATTTATCACTATAATGTTCTGTATTGATATGTTTCAACTCCATGGTACATGCAGCATCCTGGTGATAGACATCTTTATCACAAACATTTTGTTTGTAGTGAAATTAAGAAACATATATAATTAGAATTGACAGTGCCTATATAGGAATTTTAAAAGTGTACTTTTGTTGAAAACAAGTATCCTGAATGCTGCAGTATAGAAGACCATTGGGTTTTGAGGTTTGTACGAAAGTCAGTCTTGTCCCACTGCCGTTTGAAGATTCCACTCCCTTCCGCAACCCAGATTGAGCCCACTTCCACCGTCTTAGCTAACGAATGCATTGCAGCTTATTGACGAGAAATAATTTCCCCTGTTGAAATCACAACCTCGATCCATCTCCTAGAGTACTAATGAACAGTTTATGACCCACACTAGATAACCTATGATAGCTTCTGGGCTGAAATATAACAATTTTACTTATTTTTACCTTCATTCATAAAATTGCCGATTTTGGTTTCAGCAGCATTCATAAGGCTATACCGACCATTGTTGAAATACGATTGTAAGTTGATCAATTACAATAACCTCCAAGATGTTTCTTCACCAGATGAAATTGAATGCTCCAGAAATTATTGAATATTCGGGTTTTTTTCTACGGCTTTTGTCACCCAGAAACTTTTCATATATAAATGAACAAAATGTAAAAAGAAAACCTTCTTGGAATATATCAAAATTTCTGACTTTTATACTTCATTATTTCAAATGCTACTTACTGATTTACCTATATAGTCAAGTATAAAACCTATATGGTCTATTGCTGAATATTAACACATTGTCTCAAAATGAACTACAAAACAAAAACTGTAACCATTGGATGTTCAATTAAGGGTATATTGTACTGTGTAGTAAGAACAATCACAGATACAATGAAAGATAAGAATGTCTATACATTTGTGGAATATATTATAATTATGTGGCATAAAAACCTACACTTCAATTGTCGATATATGAAGATATGCAGGAACTGAACAGAGGAAAACATAATTTCGAATGAATGCCGCTACCTATGCAGAGTTCACGGCCACACAAAATCTAGCCTATATTTGACCAGGCCTTTTCGTCCTGTCAGTAATACTTTTTGTATTCCTGTAATCGGACTTTCCATGTTAATAATGATACCGTTCCCTGAACCCGTCGGTATCACAGCGAGCATTGAGGGAGTAAAACGATCGATGGAACAGCCGTGGGTATTTTGCAGGAGGGAGGTTAAGAAATAACCATCGAAATAATTCTGCACCAAATCAGCTTCATGTCTTGTCCAAATTCCTGCGTACCTCATTTGAATATTTATATCAGCATTTATGGTATCATCATCTAGCTATAAGACAAACTTCCATATTCGAATCTAACAGAAGGTTCTTCACTTCTTAGTGGAGTACAAACACACCCGATTAAATTCCGTATTGACTGTATTGAACGATATGAAAAGTGGTAATGCAAATCATATTATTGACACAAGATACTTCATTGTATGCAATATACAACATTTTAACCTAATGAAGACAATCCTGCAAGAAAGCTCTATCTTTGTTCCTTGATTACATTTGCTTGCAAAGAACTCAGTTTAAATCGAGTTTTAAGCCTGTTTGTAACTCCAAACGTCTGGCTTTATAGTAGTTAGTGTATATTGCACACTATACCTCTATATGTCAAACAGTTGAAGCAAAAGTATGTGTTATTTGATATTTTACTTTGCATGTATTCTTCGCGATATTTAGAAAAGCGCTTGTGGTAATATCTACGAACATTGGATTGTAGTATTATATGGACTGTTTTGAGAAATTTCGGCAATTCTCCCTGCTTCTGTGCGAGTGGCTCTTTTGCATTGATCATCCAGTGATTCGAACTGTAGTTTCAGTGACAGCCAATTAACTTTTATGGAATGTTATTTTAAGCCAAACATCTTACCAGTTATCATATTCTCATGCAAAGACTACTGATTTTACTTATACTCATCTGTTGACAGATGCATCGTTTCTAAGCAAGCGCAGGGTCTCCCAGTATAGGAATTGATAACGATGCAATGAGGCATGACATCCCTGGTAGGGATTTGATGCATGTATATACTGGGTACGCTGTGTCCGTTCGTAGTACGTTAGATAATCAAGATTCAAAATAATGTATTTCTGCAAAGAGGTGATACTTCTTCAATTTTATGGCAAGGCAGATCACATAGAATAAACAGTATGGTTTATTCGGAGGATACACAAATTTATACACTCATACCAAAACCCGAAGATCGTGGTTCAATGCTAAAAAATTGGAGGCGTGTATCCGGCCTCTGTCTATCACTGATGATATGAAGTTAAATGACAATAAAACTGAAGTCATTTGTTCCTCCCGTTTCAGATCTGCCACACCTGTCTCATATATTCAGATTGAGAACGCGCATGCTGAACCCGACACAAATGTTCAGGATCTAGGAGTAGTATTTGATAATAATCTTACAGGGACCAAAGCAACTGAAATTCTTGTTCAAGCATTTGTGTCTAACGCTTGGACAATTGTAATACCTTGCTATATGGCCTCCTAACTCGTCACCTACATAAACAACTAACGCACTCAGAACTGACCACCACAGGCCTTATTTGCAACAAATGTTACTCCAATCCATCGCAGTTTTGCACCGACTGATTGTTGAATCTCGCATCTATTTCAAAATTGTATTAGGCCTACCATGGAGCTATTTATAGCTCCATGGGCCTACTAACTTTCAAACGCAATCATGGCCTTTCCCGCTTAAATGATTGTCCACATGTCAGGCACAACCCAGATCCAAACGCCTGCGCTCTATAGTTGCTAGTCTCATACAATCACGGATTCTTTATGTGGAATATTCTGCCTCAGCAAGTTAAATAAGGTGAATATGTATCTAATTTTAAAATATTACTAATAAGACTCATATACACTCTCAATGTCATAGTTTTCTCTGTTATTCTGTCCTATTTTCCTTATAGCGCATCGAGACGTGAACGTATATTGTGAAACATAAGAATGGTGTATTATTATTTATCATTCTTTTTATCATAATTATGGTTATTAATTACTATCCGTGTCTACAAGCAGTGGCGTAGGAAAGTACTTTTGAGTGGGGGGGGGGGGCTGAAGACTGATGGCCGGCCGCGAATATTTTTTTCCCAAACTGAACTGACACTAAAATTATTTCCTCGATTCTGATTGGCTCTCAGCGAGCACGTCAAACGTCAAACAGCGAACAAGTCAAAAGACACAGACATATCGTCAAATGCCTTTTTTTTGTGTGT
This sequence comes from Apostichopus parvimensis, assembly GCA_000934455.1. Taxonomy (NCBI): domain Eukaryota; kingdom Metazoa; phylum Echinodermata; class Holothuroidea; order Aspidochirotida; family Stichopodidae; genus Apostichopus; species Apostichopus parvimensis. Next base: position 163,182 of record KN882976.1, read on the forward strand.
ACTGTACACTCACTGGCTGGCACATAACTCGCTCGCCGTCTTCATGGCCACTGCATATTCGACTAGGCCTATCATGGTTCATTGACTGAATACATTTTGAATTTATGATTATAAAACTAAAAGTAGGCCTATCGCAACTCCGAATGTACACAAACACCTCGTACATAATGTACATCGGCTACATGTATACAATTACAAATGCACTGTGTTTTATTGTGTTGTATGCTTTACACAGTACAATAGGCTACATTACATGTGTTGTGTAGAGCGGAGTCAAGCGAGTAAACAAACGATCGAGGACTGCCTATAATGGGCGCAGTAGTTGGGAATAGTTGCTTCATTGTGTTAAGAACACTATATACTTTCGTTCATATATATATATATACCTACCAAAAGTTCTGGAAAGTTGCTAATGTGAATATCTTGAATTTGTTCGTGTTGATCATTCTGATATCGACAGGATGGATGGATTCATTTTGAATACTAAAGTATATCACTTGCTCGCTGAGAGCCAATCAGAATCGAGGAAATAATAACAGTGTCAGTCCAGTTTGGGAAAAAAATATTCGCTGGCCGGCCAGGGGGAGGGGCCTTTTTTGGGGATTTTTTTGCATTTCCAGGTGGCCTCAGATGCAATTTGGTGCAATATAGCACACTTCAACACCCACTCCATTTTGTAAATAATTTTGCATTTTCACTCTGGCCTTAAATGCAATTTGGTGCTCCAAATGAGATTTTTTTCTCATTTGGAAATGAAAAAGGGGTTTTCTGACTTGCGGAGCTGGGGGGGGGGGGGCGGAATGATACTTCCGCCCCACCATATTTTTCACTGGGGGGGGGGGGGGGCGCCCCCCAGCCCCACCGGTTCCTACGCCCTTGTCTACAAGCAAATTATGTGTTTACTCATTGCATGTTACTGAGTTAGTCATAATACCCGGGCCAGTACACGAATGTTATTTCAATTCAAAGAAAGGAAATAACAGCAAGAATGTTGTTATCATACAGAACCCACTTATTTTCATAATGTGCAGGGGAGGAACCAGGAATTTCTGGTGGAAAGGATGAATTCCATAGCCGCAAACGTTCAAATCCGTGAACTTTTTTTTTTATTGTAAACCTCCGTACAGAGTCCAGTGCGCTATTACAATACAAATTTATCAATTCAACACAAATCTTATTTAATTATATGTGAAGCGCGTTCGCGCATGGGTGTGGATGTCCAGCTCTTCCCTTCAAAATGTGTCCGTAGTGTGCACTTTATAAATGTGCATTTTTGCACTTTCAACCCTCTCATTGAACTTGCTTGCAATTCACCTGCACCCCTTTCACATGTCCCATTCTCAGAAGAAAAACACTTAAAATCTATTCCTAATTGTGATAATAATGTGTACAAATGTACACGCACAGTAACGGTGAAATAATGCAATAACTGTACGTATATTATGTACCGACGTGGATTGATTGAGGCTATTTGTTTATCAATGAGGTTGCTTTGCGCTGAGAGTACGAAACTGGGAAAGGGAAAGTTGGCTAAAATAAAACAAACATGACGCCCTCCACACACGCCCTCTACATGTAAAAGTTATTAGCGACCTCGGCAACATGAAGCACATGTAACAAAATACCGTTAAGAGTTGGCTGGGATCGAGTGCAGCACCCCAGAAGCTGCAGCACTCTAAGAAAGTTCTTGCTAGGCTTTGCAGATATCTTGGTGAGCCAAAAAAAAATGTCAGAAAGGGAAATATACACACAAAAGCACTAAATAAATGTGAAAGTGAGAAATTCAATTTCTAAGGAACTTTCAAACAATTTTCTTGTAATTATTTTAACTTTAACAACACAGGAATACATTCCAGATAATTCAGTTTCATTGAAATGCATTTCAAACCCTAGCGGGGAGGAGGCGGGGGAAGGGGAGGGGGGTCCTGGGGTAAAACCCACAGAAGGTGTAACATTTTGGTTTTTTTTAGCCGAATATTACCAAAGTAAAGTAATTTTGGACGAAAGAGAGAGCTAGTGTTGTTATACCGACACGACTGGGGGAACCACATATGCCCAGCCCCTCCTCATTTGCGCCGCCACTATTCTTGCTCAAAAAAGTTTGACAGTCATGGCGGCAAAAAATGAGTGTGCTGTGACTAGCCCAATGATCCATCATCTATCACATGATGAGCAGGACATGTCAAAGCTTGTAGTGGCTTTGGAAAGTGACGAATTTACTGTGTAAGTCAATGGAGCAATTGTTGGTACGACACCTACACAAGTTCTCAAAGCGGAAAAACGACGCACCCCACACGTTAACTGTATATTACAAGATAGTATAATATGCATCCATGCGCTGTAATATATAGGTTAAGGAAGTTACTGCTACCATTCGTACCAAAAACAGGAACTATCACAACGATTTACGGTGGTCCAGCTGACGGAGCACAGACTGAGTGGCAGAGGTGGATAAGGTTGACTACTTTCCTTAATTCATGTTTTCCGACGTAGGTTAACGTATCTTTTTCTTCGACAATTTAATTAATTGGTACAAACAGATGTAAGGTGAGCTAGAGCTATAGCCTAGGCTAACTTTTTGTTAAAAGTAAGACTTGGTTAGGCCTTTAGTTTATAGTGATGCATTGTAAAGCCTAGCACCATTCAGAGTTTTTGCTGTGGTGTATATTAATATATTTTCACTTTTTTGTGGTGAAATGTATTTTTATCGTTAAAACATAGATTTGTTGACGCGCGCTACTATAGTAATGGTACATTGTTTTCATTCACTAGGTCATAGCACAAATATTTAGTGACAAGATTATTGCCACAATTAGCCAACTATTATGTGCTTAATTAAGTCAGATTATGTATTTCGTACCGAACGTTTTAAGTTGGGGTATATTTATCATTAAAAGAGCTGAATGCACTTATTATGGTATGCAAAATGGTTGTAAGTACATTGTATTCAGCTCATTACTAATGTTAGTAACACTAACTTAATTAGTGGTTTTTTTCATTTCAGGCCACAAAGACACCTTTAGTGTAAAATTAATGTTGTTTAGCTTATTTCTATTCAAGTTTTGGAGAACTCAATCACCTGAGGCTGGATCTGTTGTGTCATAATTTTGATCACAATTGGTAAGAGTTGAACAGTTTCTTGGTTTAAACTTAATTGACATTGAAATGGTGGGTGAGTTGTTTTAGGCGTTTGACCACCATACAGTCAGCAGCCTTACAGTTCATATCTCAAAAATCTGACTTTAATCAAACTGTGTTCATATTCTCCTTTGGACTGAGCTTGATTGTCAGTTAGTTCCAATAGTTTGTTAATGCCTCCAGTTCTTACTCTGCTTACACAAACCCCAATGTTAGTGATTCAGTAAGAGGACCTTCATATATTACAACACAAATGAAAGAGCATGCAACCACTTCTTGCATGTAGCCTATGTGTAATACTGTTACTGGCCAAATACAACAGCTCTTTCACCTTGATATTATAGACTTACAAACCTTCCAAGATTTTTGTTATATGTACAAATGTTCAAAATGCTAAATTATGAAGACACACACATGCAATTGCGGTTAGTAATTAACAGATGATGAAAGTTGCTTGAAGAGGGCATTCTCTAACGCTTACATCAGGGTCATATTTAAAGCCTAGATTCTATGTTTTGTGTAGTAAACACTGCAACAAAATACAGGTAAGTATAGAGTACACTATACAGGACAAGACAAGAACCAATGGAAAACTTATCATCATTACTTCTTTAAAATGAAGAAATAAATATGCAGGAGTTACCAGTCCAGCATCCACAATATAATGTTACAGGAGCTTACTAAGGTACAATTCCAAACCTTATTGATAGACTTATTAGAGTAAATCCTGTATTAACTAAAGCAAATGAATTACTTCAATTAATTAATCACTCTGTTCTGTATTATTTGATTGATGTGCTTGCTGACAAGATATTAAGAAAAACTAATGCCCTTAGAATGAAATGCACATCAATCAACATTACCAATCTGATCGTTCAATTAAATAAATATAAAGTTGCAAAAAGTGGTATGAATTAAGGTGTTTAGGGATTGACACTCCAGTGTGATGCCAATATTAATTAGGTAGCTTTAATGGTACAGCAGTATACAGCATAATTACAGATCAGAATTGTTGGATATTCTTCAACACTGAACTGCTTTCTTATTTGGTGTTGGGACACAGCTGTCAATTTGCAAACAACTTTGTTTACGTTTATCTTCTCTGATTAATTACAATTTATAGAGGATAAAGTGACAGGAATTTTAGACCGTTTTTTTTTGTACAGGATATCCCAGTCTGTTTTGACAGTAGATCATTTAGAATCACTTTGATATATACTGGCCTGAGCAGGATAGGCTACAGAAGTGTCAGGACCATATGTTTGTATATGTTAGTATGTATGCTGGTCTGAAGTACCATAAATCATTTACGATCTTGTTACTCTAGATTTTGATAATATTTACAGTACGATTCACTTCTTTGTGGTGTGTGTAAACATTGAAAATATTTCTTGGATCGACTGGACTTCCTTCTTACTGGACTTCCTTCTTAATGTAGATTGGGATCTTTAAGCTGTGTGGTTAAACATATATGCATCAAGAAACTGTGTACTGTATTTAATACCTTTATTGTAGAACAGAGTGTGCTGCAACCAAATGTAGGTAACTGCACTATGAAGTATGTGACATATGGAGAAATCATCAGCACCAGAGATATCTGTAGTATCTTTGCTGTGTTTTGCTTGCAGTTTAAAGTACTTCAAAATGCCTTCAATATAATTAGAGTAAGGATAAGAGTAAGTTAAAACTAGTTCAGAATTGGATTTGCAACTAGAATAGATCACACAGTATTCATCTTAAATAGCATTATCAAGGTGCCAAATCCTTAAAATTATAACAAAGCACCTATTTGCATTGTGGTTTATTGATTGGTTTGGAGTCATGTACAGTAGCTATCCTTGAAAACATTTCCTTTGTGGCAATGCATTTATTATGTACAGTAACAGGGTGCTGATATAGACCCTGTTTCAACAATACTGAGGTCACATGTTGTTTCATAAATATATTCTCTGAATCTGTAGACTGTAAAACTTGACCTTTATTTAGCATTGAAGCTATTACTTATTGGTGATGAATTTTGGCAAATAAATGCTTTGTTGCTCACTTGTATTTCTTGACTTATGTGAGCTACAATGGAAAAACAGAATTTCCCTCTTTAAGTATTTACTTCTGCACTGTGTAGTATATCACTTGATTGTACCAAATACCTGGTACAATATCTGTATGGTAGACCTTTATGTTAATAGTTGAAGTGATAGGTGTACTTGTTTAAATATAGTTGTTACATCCTCATTTTCAAGTTATTGCTTCAGGAAATATTCAAAGGAATGAAATGTGCTATAGTAAGAAATTGAGATAAAGTAAATCAAATTTTACACGATCATTTGTATAACTTGATTTGTCCTTTTATTATCCTTTCTCTAACAAGCAAGCATACTGAATTTGTTTTTGTTTTTTGGCAGCTTCCCTTTACTCATAATTCCACTCACTGCATTGAATATTTTTAGGGTTAACCGGTTCAAATCCATATTTTATTTAAGTAACCTACAACACAATAACATTTGTTATGTGATCTCAGATCTTATCTGCATTTGTTATGTGATCTTAGATCTTATCTGTTTTCCTCCTATTTTTCTTTGCAGTGAGTCACCAATCTTTTGATCGATTCTGGTTACAAGTGAACATTTGAAGTTTCCTGCTGTTCAGATCACCTTTGAAAATGGAATTTAAGTGCAGGAGGGTGGCTATCATGATATACATTTTATGTTTTATCCAAGGAAACAGTTTATCTTTTGCTTCCTTGGATGCATACAACTTAAATTCCTTTCCAGTTAATTCTGACACAAGTTTGAATCATTTCACTGTGTCAGAGGATGGAAGTAGCATTTATATCGGAGGAGTGGGGAGACTGTATCGCTTATCAAGAGACTTCACTGAACTGACCAGTGTGAGTACTCAAGATAATAGTGGCAATAATACCAACAAGATTTTATCTATTGTACCTCAGCCAGTGGACAAATTAATTTCATGTGGATCAGGTCTGAATGGAACATGTCAGCTTCGGAATCTGACAGACTTGAGGGATTCAAAAGATGAAACTCTATCTTCCCTCAAGGTGACTGAAGATCAGAATCCAGCAATCGGTTTAGTGGTTACTCATCCAGCTGGAGTTGATGTTAACCTCGCCCTCTATGTTGCTCAGAATATCAGAGGAGCATCACCAATATCTGCCAATTGTTTGTCAAGATCAGATAGAATCTGCCAGATGGGTGATAATAGGATGACAAATCAGATTGGAAGCAGTGTATTGGCAAACTTTTCGATCAGATATGTTGCCTCATTTTCATACAATAACTACACTTACTTTTTTGCATCACAGCTACAGGATGCAACAGATACAGATAGCTACATTGTCCCTAAATTTAGCCGTGTTTGTCAAACAGACAGTTCGTCATCAAACATGGATGGTTTTACTGAAATCACCTTAGAATGCAGAGGGGTGAACACTCTGTATAGCATTGTACAATCATCCCAGGTAGTGGATGGTCAACTCTTTGCTGTTTTTGTCAAGAATAATGAAGATGAATCTTTCGACCTAGCTAGTCAGTCTGCTCTCTGTATATATGAGATGAAGAATTTGATTGAAAAGTTTGAAGATGCAACAATTGACTGTTCCTGTCTTCGAGATGGAGGATCAATTTACAATAACAATAACTATCTGAGTGGTGCTAAATGTAGACCGATGGTAAGTATAGTAATATATTATTTTGTAAAGGCAATAAACCCTTCGCTGTGTGACACTGACTTTCTCTCTGTAATATCTGTTCCTCTGTAGGCCTATGTTATTTTTATTCACTCACTTTCTGCCACCCATTACCTAAAATAAAAATCATTGCAGTTCAGATTCATTCAATCCAGCCTCCAGAGTGTCCTTTGTCATATTGAGTTGTCATATTCAATGTACAGTACACTGTACCTTTATAGCTGTTGCACAAGCCAGCTGTGTGTATTCCAAATTTCATACCAAATTTACAGGTAAAAAAAGGTATGGAACCAAACCATGTGGGTGGAGCAAGGCTTATTCTTGGGGGGTTATTGCCAAAACATTTGCAACAGCAGACAAGTGGAGGACAAACACATCTATCCAGAATAGACTAGATTGATATTTATATTGTCACCCAAATGATTTTGTAAAAGTACTGTGGAGTGTGGAGACTGCTATCATTCACTGAAATGCCATCATTCAGTATTATATACAAATACTTAAGATATACATTACAATTAAGTTCAGTTTATGACAGTTTCAAACATATTTTAATGTGACAAAATTTATCTTACCATTATGATTATGCATTATAACCATACAAGAATGATTGCAGCCTTCACACAGTTAAAGAACTTTACAACGATAACAGTGACCAAAGATCTGGCAAAGTTGTTTTAGTCCAATGATGTAAAAATGTAACAAAACTCTTTTTCTTGTAGAAAAACTAGAAATTGTTTGATAAATTTGTCATCCACTGCTGCTAAACAGCTGTTTGCCTGTGGAAAAATTAGTTTCAGACAACTTAGGTACCCTGATATATTGAAGTTAAAATTTCAAGATCATTATGAAGGCATGCACCTATGGCAAGCTGATTAAAGGGGTATGGCAGTTGTCAGTGGCGGAGCTAGGGGTATTGGTCAAGGGGTGCGAGAATAGTCTGTAGGGGGCCGGGGCGCTTCCGACACTATCTAAGCGGAGCGCCACCACGAGTTGGCGAAAAGCGTACCAAAATTTTTGAGTAAAGATACTCCCTAGATCGCCGGAAATGACCCTCTCCGGGCCTTGCTAATTTGCAGATAAACGAAGAATAAATAGGTGTCATCGCCAAAAAAATGTGACAAATGTCAATAGGTAGATGAGAGCGCAATAAAAAAGTCAATAATCGCGAATAAGTTAAAAGTGGTAAAAAGCTGAAAAGGGCGCCAGCAGTCCATTGAGTCCGTCAGGGGGGGCATCCGCCCCCCCTGACTGTATGGACGCTCCGCCACTGGCAGTTGTTGCCTTTGGTAACAGATTATTTTAAGGGCAGTACAGTAAGCAGTAGGGGTACCAGCAGTAATTTGCAGTCTGTGTTAATTTGAGCCCTGGTAGTAGTGAATGCCAAAGGTATGGCATGCTTCTAATCATTACCTTAGACAACATGACTTAAAAATGTATCTACTATGCCATAATACAACAAACTAACAACAGTTTCTGTTCAAGCACACTTGACTGATGGCCAGCGAATTAACCCTGAAAAAACCCAACTGCATTCAAATATGGAATCAACTTCAGGTAGTGACATCCAGTATTAAGTTTCAGCTGATGTTATGTAACTTTTTTCCTAGGAAGGAGCACTTCAGTGTAGCGTAGCAGGTTCACTACTACCATGTATCACCGATCCATTAGCAAGATATCCTGAGAGAAATGCAGACCTAGATCCTATCCCAGGAGAGGTTGTCTTTGAACATTCAGAAGAAACATTTACCTCTATCCTGGTTACCAAGACCATGGTCCAGACTGCTTCACAGAACGTGGCTTTCATCGGTTCTCAGGAAGGGCATTTACTGAAGGTGAGATCACTTGATGACATTCTTCATACAGATGATTGGTCATATAATTTTAACTTAATTTGTTTTAACTTTAATTTTAAGTACATAAAAAGACAATAAGATATATTGTATAGACAAAATATATACAAAGCATTCATAAGTATACAAATACCTTCATAGAAAGTATGTAACTAGTATGTACTTTATAACCATTGCAGTATACAGTATGTCGCTCTATAATTAGGTCAACCACTTAGTACTTAACTTTTGCAGGTTCGATTTGATGTGGCTAATGCATCGTCAGGGGTTGTATATGAACAGCTGGAGTTACATTCCTCTGTCCTTAGTGATACCTGGATCAGTAATGATACTGAAAGCATCATGGTACTAACAGAGAGAAAGGTAGGTCATTTTACAATTTCCTTAAAGGTAAAACTCCAATTTGCAAAGAAGACCCACAACAAACTGGAGTGTTGCTGATGTCACAAATTGTTGCGGTTCTTCAAATATTCTGTAATGCAGCTTCTTTACAAACTCTTTCAAAACCTATAAAGTTTTAAGAAAGCCTCACATCTATAAAACACCTCACTCATTGCTGTGCGATGCTTGCTACCCTTCATAATGAGTATAGCAATTACAGCTTGATAATGAGTCACACTAGGAACACACACTGCTGAGTATCCCTGCTGAGTCTCTACACAGGTATATTCACTACTTGAGATATATACTCATCGCTGATCTGATTATACCAGTTTCATGAAATCCTTATCTGTGTTTCATTTTACAGTCAGCTTCCAACCATTTCCCTGTAACAAGCCATCGGTACACCATTTGGGTCATAATAGTAAACTTGTCCCAAACACGGTTTCGATTTATGTGTAACTCTTTGTCTTTTGTTACCTTGTCTAGATGTGTCTATAGAAGTTACTGTGTCTCTCTTCCATTTGTCGAATTTCAAATCTTTGTGTGCTCGACTCATTTCCAAACAAATTTTACATGTTGATTTGCCACCCTGAATTTTATGTAACTGGAGACCACTATCCACTCCCCCCCCCCCTTCTGCAACCAAGAAAATATTCCTATATAACTTTGAGTGAATAAATATTGCAGATCAAACATTGTATGGTGCCCCTGCATATTTCAACACCTGTTTCTTGCCAAATATTAGTTTTCAAATGCTGCCATTGATTCTCTGACATGATTTACCCTCAGAAATCCTTCTTGTAAGGAAGTTGTATAAATCTAGTAAGCTATGTAATATATATTTATAAATTCTGGTTATTGACGACGACAACGAAAAAGCAAAAGAAATTATCAAGTATATTTTCTTGTTGTGCGTGTGTGATTGAGTCACAGTAGTATAAATGTTGTCCATTAACTTTGGAAATGTTGGTCTGATAGGCAGATTGCCCAAAATTTGGCAGTATTCAGTGCTGTAACTACATGTGTACAAGCATATACCTAAGATCGGCGACTGTCAAGTAAGACACAGCCGAAATAATTATAAAATAATAAAACAGTACAATAGATACTAATTAACAAGATATGTTACAAAATCATGTTCAAAATGTTAATAATCCATACAAGAATTGCATTTGGTTCAGATTTAAAAGTGTCTGAACCAAGGAAATTAGTGTGGTTGTTACTAGCACATCTTAAATGTTCCGTAGTTTGAAAGTAACAAAATGGGCCTAAGTTTATGTTGTCATACATAACCCTATACTAGCCTATTGTAAAACTTTGCTACCTGTACAGACATGCAAGTACTGTTACAAGGAATCAAAGTTCCACAATGAATTTCATGTGTAATGTGTATGGAAGTTGTCAAACTGTTTTCAGAATGCAAGTATTAGACAACCAATTCATCAGAAATATCTGACACTCCTTTCAGCAAGAAAATGTCAGTAATATGCATTTAGTTAGCCTTAATGAGCTGATGAAAACCCAGTACCATTATTTCTAAACATTTGCTCAGTGATCTTATGAGATTGTGGAAATCATTAATTATTAATTATTTTATTTGTCAAACATTTCTAATGGAGAAAAAGTTAAAAAACCATGTAGGTTGAACTATTACAAGTGAAGTCAGGATTGTTTAATAAATTGCTGGTCTTAACATAGGCCCACAGAAAGATATTAAAGCAGGTTGATGATTTACTCATTTCCTATGGGCAGTCAAATTATCTTCACACTTGATTTGTCACACATGAATCACAAATGCAATGCTGTGCTGGCCACTATTTGGAACAATCGTTTGCAAACAATAAACAACAAATCCATTTTAGACTTGGCTACTTAAAGGTCTGCTGTATAGACCCCAACTATAGCCTGCTATTATGGAAAAGCTTCTTGAGATTACATAATCGACCTGCCTTGGTCGTATATTGACCTCTTTTAACCAATTAGTCTGCAATGTCTGCCACATATTTTTTCTTGTATGAGGGTCTTTGTGTGAACGCTGTATGATTAACTACACTGTAGTCATGAACATATTTCCACACATGTAGTGTTTACACAAAGAGCCTAATGGTGTTAAAGGTCAAGTGACACGTAGACTTGACTTTACATAATTTAAAACTTAACAATTCTTATGTTAAGAAAAACCCAACAACGCGATCATTTTCCGTCTCCAAAGGGGTAGAAATCGGTAAAAAGTACGATTACGTAATAGATTCAGTGACGTCACGGGGGGAAGCGCAGAAGAGTACAAACATGTATATATTCTGCGCAGTGTATTGAGTATGTAGAAATCTCAAAATTCTCGAAAATATTACCTTTCTCAGCAGTCTGTTACAAGAAAGTTAAGATTGGGATTTAGATGAAAAATCACAAATTGATACATAAGACATCGTACAAAACATTTAATGTCTTCTTTTTTCAAAAATTCCTTGCATTTTCTTCTTATCAAGTAACATAAACTCCGCAAAAATCGGCCAAATTGACTCGTTCAGGGAAAGTCGAAAAACAAATGACGTCATTTATTTACCAAGTCGAAAGTGCATGATATCGTCGCAGGGAACTGCTTATTGCTACCACATACAGTTGCTATAGACGCACTGTAGTACGCATATATATATATACACAGCACCGCATACACAGCATAGCTTATACATATCGCGAAATGGATGCCGGTGGCATTGTATTCAGATAGCAATAGCGAAGAAGGCCGGGAAATGGAGGACATGGTCGACAATCGTGGGGAAGTTTTTCCCTACATGTTCGAACCGGAGACCAGCGAAGATGGAAGCGGGATGGGACAGCGATGTCGAAATTGATAGTCTTGACGGAACACAATGGTAACGTTAATCCTAGCGTACTATAGTATATGATAGTTGTGTGACTTGTGTCACTAGTTAGGCCTAGAACCGATAAATGTTTCCTAACTTTGCTCATACTCTTAGCTAGCCAAATTTGTTGATAGGGCAGCAAAATAACATGAGAGTGTGGTCGAGTTAAGTTAAGGAAGTTACTATTTTCTTTAAAAGCTGTGGCAGAACCTGCCTCATGAACATGTCACATAGACATAAATCATTTGGTTAGTAGATTGAAGGACTGAAGGAGCCAATTGAAAGAGTGTACAACAAATTCAGAGTTGGTCTATTATTAATCTTCCTAGCTGTAGTGGCAAATTAGTAAAGTTACCACAAATCAGGGAAAGGGGGGGGGGGGGGAGAAGGTGGCACCTCAAACCAGCTTTTCGTCATTTCCGCTTAAGCTAGTGGCATAACCAGACTTTCTGAATCTAGGGAATGGATTCAGAAGTGGGAAAAAGAGTTGGAAACGAGGCAACATCAGCCTGTTTTATTTTCCTTTGCAGCATTGTCCCAACAGAGGCAAGACTTCTAAGAAGAGGCTACCCCCTCCTTGCTAGTTATGTCACTTGTAAGGAGCTTCAATTGTAGATTGCCCTTCAGAGGTTGTGCCCCTTCCTTTTTTGACATGTTAGTATGCCCCAATAATTGAGGCCGGTATGAAGTCATTGAAAATTGGCTCTTTATCATTTGAACTGGTTTGTATATTGTTTACAGGTGTCATTGTGGCCAGTGTGCTGTGATGCCTACAGCAAGGGAGTGTAGATGCTGCAGCAAAATAGATAAAGGACTGTGATGGATGAAGAAGGTGCTGCATGCATCACCTTACACCCAGGTTTTGAAGCTGTGTGCCTGAACCCATGGGTGCTACAGACAGCCTACTACGTGTACCGTCAACAGTATGGTGGACGTGCACAGGAAAACAGCATCCAAGAGTAAGTAGAGAATACATTATTTTTGTTGTATACCTTTATTCATTGCTCTGACCTGCTGTTGAAAGATGTAACAATACAGAGGGTGTGCTTGTATTCATAGTTTAGTTTTGTTTCGTTGTGAAAGGGAATTACATTAAGATATAGATTAGATCAAGAAAATTTGTGCACCATGTTCAAAACCTGCTTCTGATTAGGACATTTTGTCCAAAAACAAAAACTGTGTAATGTCCTTGAGGTTAACCCTTATCATGCTGACTGACATAGTAGTCATTTACACCGAGCCATGGAACCAAATGCCACACAAAAAGTGTCCACCATGCTTGTGCATGATACATTTACAAATTTTAGTCCCCGAGATACAATGATCAGTTTGTATAAATGGCATAGCTAGGCTAACTTTAGGGGAGGCAGATTTAGGGGCCAAGCAAAATTCTGGAAATCATATAGAGATTTATTTTAAAATTGACGTCCCCAGATGGCTACCAAGCTTTTGTGTGTCTTCATATTTCATAGCTGGTTTTCATATGATTATTTTACAGGAAATACAGACACACAGCATACAGACAACTTGTACGGATGTGCTGGCAGTTTTTAGGGAAGGAGGTTTGTGTTGTTCTCCCATCCTATGCGGTAAGGAGGATTCGAGAAGCTTTTCAGACTGAGAATGTGGACTGTGTATGCCAAGTCAAAGTATCATTTCTGCAAAGTTTTATAGAAACAGGGTACAGTCCTGTCTGTTTTGTGGCTGAATGGTGAACATTTGGAATTCCAGCATACATTTTTCTGGTTCATGGTATTAACTACAATCTTGGATGAAATTTTACATTGTTCGATTGACCTCGATGATTATACAATATCTGTTCAGAAGTTTTCAAAAGCGTTCAGTACCCCTTCAAGTTTGGGAAGTACATAACAGTAATAAATAATGAAAACTCAAGTTATTTTTTTTTATGTATTCTCTCTTGTAAGCAAAGCTGTCACTTCTAATAGCCTGCCAACAAAATCTGGATGATTGAAATGTCAAATATACTAGCCTAAAATAGAAGAACAGTTTGAATAAAGTAGCCTAAACCACTATGTCAATGGGATCTGGAGAGCTTAGGCTTTCATTTTAATAAAAGTGTAATGAAAATAAATCTGAAATTGTTCATTAATCCATGGAATATCAAGGTTACTTGATAATAAATGTGAAAAAAAAATCACATTTTATACCATGCGGGGAACAAACAGCAAATTTCTGTCAATTCATTTCGAGAAAAACAAAAAATTGGCAACATGTTTGAAACACCAAATTTGCATACAAATATTAAGTCAGCATGAAATTGAAATTTATGAAGTCTAAGCTCTCTAGAGAGGAATACTTGTCATTGGAACTTTTGTTTAAATATAATGTTATTATTTAGTTAGTTACAATGGAAACCAGATGTAAGTAAAACTTTAATGTAAGACTAGCAACTTCCCTAAAGGCTGGTAGCGACCTGTTAATTAACACTGCTCTGCAGCTGTGCCAAAACATCCATTGAACAGACGATTCACAGAGTTGATTGCTCCCCACTACAATGAAACAAAATTAGAAATTGGGAGGCCATCAACCACTTCAGCAAAGCTTTTGAAATCTGCTTCGGTGTTGTTTTATGGCATCCTCATTGTTCGGATGAACATAGGAGCTTGCAAGTGGTGGTGGCTCTTCTCTGACAGGAACAGGACACCCCTCTCCCAGAGTCCCACTTCTGCAGAAGTTGTGCAAGCAGTCAAAAAGTTCCCATACGTAATCTGTAGAACAGTAAAGATATGAAGAATCATATAATAATAGTTCATAAAAACATACCATTTAGATAGAGGCACTCCAATCACTCCATTTCGGTCAATAGTCATGGCACAATGCACAGTTGTCAGTCAAGTCTTTGGATGCCCAACTAAGGCCACAGCTGATACACCTCGATTGGTGTGGATACATGGGTCAGTTTTTACCTGACAACTTGTGCCTGAACAATACCAATATATTGTAACGCGCCGTCCTCGGTGGTATGCGCAAGGAAGAGTGGAAATGAGGGAACACAGGAATGAGGCTGTCGACAGGAGATATTAAAGTTTAAATGTTTATTTACGATCTATATACATGACAAGATGGTGCACAGTGGTC
>KN882976.1:178275-200177 GCA_000934455.1 Apostichopus parvimensis
AAATCATATAGAGATTTATTTTAAAATTGACGTCCCCAGATGGCTACCAAGCTTTTGTGTGTCTTCATATTTCATAGCTGGTTTTCATATGATTAATTTACAGGAAATACAGACACGCAGCATACAGACAACTTGTACGGATGCGGTACGGAGGATTCGAGAAGCTTTTCCATCTGAACAGCAAGAAGGGTTTAAATTACCAAGACTGTGAGAATGTGGACTGTGTATGCCAAGTCAAAGTATCATTTCTGCAAAGTTTTATAGAAACAGGGTACAGTCCTGTCTGTTTTGTGGCTGAATGGTGAACATGTTGGAATACCAGCATACATTTTTCTGGTTCATGGTATTAACTACAATCTTGGATGAAATTTTAAATTGTTCGATTGACCTTGATGATTATACAATATCTGTTCAGAAGTTTTCAAAAGCCTTCAGTACCCCTTCCAGCTTGGGAAGTACATAACAGTAATAAATAATGAAAACTCAAGTTATTTTTTATTTATGTATTCTCTCTTGTAAGCAAAGCTGTCACTTCTAGTAGCCTGCCAAAAAAATCTGGATGATTTAAATGTCAAATAAACTAGCCTAAAATAGAAGAACAGTTTGAATCAAGTAGCCTAAACCACTTTGTCAATGGGATCTGGAGAGCTTAGGCTTTCATTTTAATGAAAGTGTAATGAAAATATATCTGAAATTTTTCATTAATCCATGGAATATCAAGGTTACTTGATAATAAATGTGAAAAAAAAATCACATTTTATCTCATGCGGGGAACAAACAGCAAATTTCTGTCAATTCATTTCGAGAAAAACAAAAAAATGGCAACATGTTTGAAACACCAAATTCGCATACAAATATTAAGTCAGCATGAAATTAAAATTTATGAAGTCTAAGCTCTCTAGAGAGGAATACTTGTCATTGGAACTTTTGTTTAAATATAATGTTATTGTTTAGTTAGTTACTATGGAAACCAGATGTAAGTAAAACTTTAATGTAAGACTAGCAACTTCCCTAAGGGCTGGTAGCGACCTGTTAATTAACACTGCTCTGCAGCTGTGCCAAAACATCCAGTGAACATACGATTCACAGAGTTGATTGCTCCCCACTACAATGAAACCACTTCAACAAAGCTTTTGAAATCTGCTTCGGTGTTGTTTTATGGCATCCTCATTGTTCGAATGAACATAGGAGCTTGCAAGTGGTGGTGGCTCTTCTCTGACAGGAACAGGACACTCCTCTCCCAGAGTTCCAATTCTGCAGAATTTGTGCAAGCAGTCAAAAAGTTCCCATACGTAATCTGTAGAACAGTAAAGATATGAAGAATCATATAACAATAGTTCTTAAAAACATACCATATAGATAGAGGCACTCCAATTACTCCATTTCGGTCAATAGTCATGGCACAGTGCACAGTTGTCAGTCAAGTCTTTGGATGCCCAACTAAAGCCACAGCTGGTTGTGGATACATGGGTCAGTTTTTACCTGACAACTTGTGCCTGAACAATACCAATATATTTTTTACCGATTACAGAAACAGAAACCCTACACCTGTTTGTGCACCTAATATTATGGATTATGTAAACTTCAGCAGGATGTGTGTTCGTTGTCTCAGTAGCTTAACCACTGTTTATGTAGTAAAGTAAACATGTGGACAGAGTAACATGCTGTCCCATCCCCTTGTAATCCATGGTAAAAGAGTGTATAAGATGCAACTTTCACCATTTGTATTCCGTAGCAGATATCCAGCCAAGTGAAGATATAATATCCTCTGTTAAATCCAACTACTTGGTTGTGCCTTTATTTCTTGTTCACATACCGCTGTGACAACTCTACCAGATACAGTATGTATACGCTAATTGAAGTAAAGACTGATGGCCTCACTACACATTCCAGACTGCAAAATTAATAATGATCCTCTTTCCAGAAAGTGATAGCACCCATTGATTTTCCAGACTAATCTACTATCAATCTTGAAAATTACCTTGAAGCGTCATCTTTGTCATGTTCAGATTCATTAGATGAGTGAACTGATGGAGTGTAGTCCGGACTACCTGGCGGTTTTTTCGGTGTATCCCGATGAGGATGCTACAGCAGCAGACGGACCATCATCGCCACTGTGAGATGGCCCTGGTTGCTTTGATAGTGTTCTTGTCTCTGTCGGTCCAGTCAGCAACTTCTACATGTGTTAAATTTACTGAAAATTAGAATAAACGATTATTATACCACATACATACAGTAGGAGGCTCTTGGACAGGGGTCAGCCGCCTAGATGGTTCACTTATCTTTTCTCAAGGAGAGCATATCCTCCTACTTTATGTGGCTGCAAAAATTTGGGCCACTCACACCATGAGCATTGCAAATGACTTCAGCTTGGTTTCATATAGTATAACTACAATGTTATCTCCCGTCTCTCATAACTATAGATGTAGCCTATATATTTTCCTGTGAAGCCATCAGGTATAGCCTCCTCAACCACTCTCGTCAGGCAGGCGGATATAATGGATAAAATACAATGTATGTTATCCCCTAGTCAGCTTGCCCCGATGTGCAGTTTTTTGGTAATTACAAGCACATGTATATAAGATCATGCTACCTTTAGATGGAGATGTACATTCTGTAGAATCCTGCCTTAGTATTTTCACTGCAGTTGGTTGGGGAACAGCTTCTAGATTATTCTAAGAAGTGAAAATTGGGAAAGAAAATAACAAGGAAGTTATGAAAGTTCATTTAAGAAAGCAGTTTGATTTGTTTGAAAGTATCTGTCACAAGTGTTTTCTCTTGTAACAAAAATTGCAGCCCTACCACTAATTTAGGGCCTTACTAACTGAACGAAATTATAAGAACTAGCCTAAGTTAGTAATAATACTAAGTTAGTCCTTGTAGTAGGCCTAGGCCAGAAAATAAACTTACTCTTTTCCGATCCAGCTTCGCAATTACTGGTCTACTTGTTTCTATCTCTCCTCGAGATTTGAAGATACTTTCTCCAAATAGAGAAGGAACGGCATTGTCTTGTAGACGGCGAGCTGTTGATGTTCAAAGTCCAAGTTGCGCGGACAGACGATAGGAAACTTTTACTAGGTCCAAGCCAATCTTTACTTAGGCAGCTAGGCTGGCTGAGTGCACTGGTACTAAGCTATCGCTGTATCCAGTGTTTGACGAACACGAAACTTTCTTGTACTGTTGTGCACCCATTCTCATATGATATTTTGTTTACTGTCCGTGACGTATTGTTTACGTCTTGGATCTCGGTTAGCATATTAGGCCTATTTAGTTTTGGCAACATTGGCAGTTCCCCCCGTGACGTCATTATCTTACGGGATGAGCTTGGTTATTAACTTAATTAAAACAGCAAAGAAACAATCGTGGAACTCCAAATTTGGAGTATAGGGTTTTGATATATAGCTTCCCGATTTGTGCAAGTTTGAAAGGAATCTGTTACGTGTCACTTGACCTTTAAGTATCGTTGTATAACAACTTATGACAAGTCAAATGTTCAACAAGTAGGTAAACCTGGATTATATTAGGTTTAAAGACTTCTTATCTAATTTCCAAAGTAATCCAAGCTCATGCAATATTGAAAAGGTGGTTTGTTATAAGCATTTGTTTGTATATGAGCTTTCCTCTTTTACAGTTTCTACATCCTGGATTATCAACAAAGAAAATCTTGCTTAGCCAGCAGGGAATTTGTAAACTTTATGACTTTTGCCTCTCAGAAGATGCAGTTAAAGTAGTGCCAGTCAAGAAAGCGAAGGTATGCAATGACAGCACATTATCATATAGTTAATAATGACGTGGTGACAAGTATGAACGCTTGTAGCCTTAATTGTCGTTAAGCATATCCTAAACAAAAGCCAAAGCGCAAAATATTGTTTCTCAACAAAATGGAAACTGGGGTCAACACAGTTATTGCTATTTACAACCATTTCAATTGACAAGGAAAGTGCAACTATCATGTACTCACTTGATTATCACGGATATGGCTATGTGTTTAAGAAAGCAGTTAAATGCAAGAATTCATGTGAATTGCAGAACTCACTGATCATCGACTAAATTGAACGCAAATGGCGGCTCTGGGATGCTCTGCTCCTCAAGCCACGTCCGTCTGCGCGTCTGCTGTGAGTAACTGACCCTTATTGGGGGATCTTGCATGAGAAATGTAAAATAAATTGCTATCACGTGAGTTTCACCAGCCAATGAGAGTCACTCTTACTTTTGTTCATGTTTCAGGGTTTATCGTCGGTTAATCAATTGGCACCCGAAGCCCTACAGCGGAATGAGTACAACTGGGCGAGTGACGTATGGTCTCTAGCTGTTCTCATTTGGGAAATATTCTCAGGGGGTGAGAGATCTGAGTAAAATATTGTAAAACGCAGCGTTGTATCTAAATAACTACAATCAGCCATTCAATATGGGATATTGTATAATATTGTAGGAGCTGTTATACGGGCAAATTAATTCGTTCATTTGCAGTGTCGTTTCTGTCACTAAGAATGATTTATACATGTATACTTTGGTGTGACTTGGTACCACCCTACAAGAGTTGTTTTTAACAAATCTGTTAGGTTCAGTCAAGCGCTCACAATATTCAAACCGTTGCATTACTAAGCAAGTTGTCGATTATTTCTCAATCAACATTGACAAATTCTTACAATATGACTACATGATTTGCATACGACTTCACACAAACCCCATGACTGCCAATTTGAGTTACATCTCATTTTTATTTTCTCGTTACGTCACTTTTTTCTAAGGTATACCCCCGTTCGTTTCTGACGCAGGAGCCACGGACTATGCCAACAACGTCCCCAATCCAGAATCCGTATGGCCGAGTCACCTGAAGTCTCTCCAGTACGTTAGTAATTCATTTACGATACTAAACTGCGTTTCGGAGGCATATTAAGAATGTACTCCTTGTTGCCTAGAGATATTCAACCATGTCGAATAGCTATGTATTAACTTAGTCATAGATGTTGGGCATTTGGTACTTGTACGGGATGACCTCACATACTGTAATGTGTTTTATCCTGCAGAAACGAGCTGTTGTTGTCTTGTTGGGATGCGGAGGCTTACTTTAGACCAACAGTCAATGATTTGAAAATATCATATTTGCAGGTAAACATTTTTATTTACGAAACATATGCTGTCGTAGTGATGGCGTGGATTAGATGGATAGGAACAAATAAGGAACATAACAAAACCGGATAAAATGAAATGTCTTTAAAATGGTCGCGTCTTAAATAGCTAATAAATGAAACTACGTAGAAACGGTATTCACAATGCAAAGTTGCCTCCCCAATATCTTTGAGGCGGTAATATAAATGTAATATTGTTTTAAGACATGCAAATATTTCTGGGAACAAGCTTGATACAAGATTGTGAAAGCGAACCATGTAACTATTCTTACCCAATAATCACACACAAACAACATACCATACCACATCAGGCCACACACGACATCAAACACCACATCAAAATACACACCCATTCTACCACAAACCACACCACATCACACCACATCACACCACACCACATCACATCAAAGTACCCACATAAACACCACACCCCACGTCACACCAAAGTATATGTATTTTTTAAATATTCATATCGCGTGCGTTCTGTTGCAGGTGTTTGAATCTGTGAGGACAGACGAGACGTATCAAGTACGCAGGAGTACCTTAATGGATCTTTATGTTCCTATGAAAGGAGCTACGTCGAGTACAGGAAGTGGAGGGACGCCCTCTACTAACGATTGAGTTTCTAGAACGGTATTTTATGACGATGTTATTCGGAATGAGGAATGGTAACGTGTAGTAATCAAAATGTTTTTTTTCCATGTCAACGTTGATTTTATTCATTGCGAAATATTATAGTTTGATAATGACGTGACATTAAAATACTACAACTTTTATTCATTGTTAATATTATTGTTAGCAATAACTTAACACCGATACGCGCTTTGTATTGGAAGTGGAGAACTATTACACTAAAATTGAGCACCGAATAATGATGCAACTGTGGACAATGTACATATACCAATTTACTCAATGCAAATATAAAATACACAAAATTCGTCATATTAATTAACTTAATTAAACGTATTAAATGAGCTCCAAGGATTCGGAAGCCCTCAGGAGCTCTTAAGAAAAAAAAAGTGTGATAATTTTGGATGCACCATTCGATGAATCAAGGAAATAAAATAAAAATATGCAAAAGGTATTGCAACTAAGATAACGTTGACTGCTCCCAGGAATGGCACATAACGTTGCTATCAATACTGAATGATGTATTATTCTGTTCAAGAAAAATTAATGATTACAATTCCATGGTCTTTCTAATTGCTCATCTACCGGTATTTTATTAATTGGATTTTGATAACATTAGCTGCAACCTCAAGCTTATTGTGAACATTATTCAAGTCGTTAACTAACCTAATTGTCAATATACGCAATTTAAATGATTACAAAATGGTTTGTTATAACAAAATGGTTTCATAGGCGAACCCTTTAATGAAGTACAAAGGTATTTTAAAAACCAAGTCGGAGTCAATAACTCACCCTAAAGCTATGTCATGTAAATAACAAAGTCCCAGTGTGCTTAATATTAGTAATATATTTAATAGACTCTTATCCGTTTCATTGTTATCTCGTGGAGTAGGCTTTCTAGTCTCACAAAACCGTGGCGTTTGTTGACAAACAATTGAACTATGAACGATCAGTAAACAACACGCCTATTTAAAAAAGAAACGAAAGATATATAAAGGTTATATGTGTGTCTGAGAAGGCTGTATCGATGGTTTATTTGCCAAGAGAAGAATGGCTAATAAACAACTAATTTATGACTATCTTTTATATCACCTATTGAACTTCGCACGTATTTACATTGATTATTTTGAAGCGCAATTTCGTCAACGGACGGAAATTGTTTGCACACTGTTATTTTAAAGCCTTTTCGGATGTTCCAGTATATATATTGATCTTGCTACATTATAGGTTTTCTGTCATTTCGTCACTCAGTTTCCACCTATTTTCCTTCTAGTGGTTGGGAATTGAGAGAAACTTTGCCCTTTTTACAAATTCGTTGTTCGGTTCATTACTTTCGAAAAAAATAAAACACATTAAATCAGAGCTGTAATTAGTACTATTACTAGCATTTTCTTTTACTGAAGGGAACTGTTCGAAACCAATTCTTCAAATGTAGGGTTAGGTTTAACCACTTAACCAAACCCTACAACATACACAACGTTTCCCAATATACGTCTAAGTGATAAATCAAATGAGAAGTAGAGTGTTGAAGTATTGCGTTGAGTTGATATAAAACAAATGCAGACAATTACATTATTTAAAATAATAACATTAATTGGACTGCTTATTTACCTTTTTACATTTAAAGCTTTTAGTGAGTGAAACGATATTCTTGTAAACTGATATATATTAATGAGCTTTTCAGTCAAACAACTTTATCATTCTATAATAGTATAAAAGGACGAGTCTGATCTTGTTGAGCAACAACTGCATTATGATATGATATATATATCTATAGGAATGATCGTTAGAAATGTTATATCGAGCATCACAACTTATTAACCTAATCATAATGTGCCACGTTTAATATATTATTTGATCACATTTCTATCATATCTGGCAATAATTGATTGTATCTCAAATTTGTTTTGTCCAACATGAAATTATAAAAAGTGCAACATTTTCAAACGAAATATCAACTTAATAATGATACCCCCGTTTCTTCTGCCACTTACCTTCAGCGATATGATAAAAGATTTCGCAAAAATTACGCGGCTTAGTCAGGAATACAAAAAATGCAGCAATATTTAGAAACCATATGTCACAATTTAACGACAAAATTGATTATGCGAAAACACAGTGAAATATGTACAAACATGAAGGTCCAAGAAACACCACACGAGAGAGGTTTCATTGATGATAGATATAAATCAAACATACAACATAGATTTTGTATGTAGTTACTATACTCAGTGAATAATGGTAATGATTGTTAAAATAAAATTAAAGATTACTGCAACATACAAATCCCGAACCACTAACTTAAAGAGCTGCCCTTTTTTTATCATTCCGTTCTCTATGGAGAGATATTAACACAATGATCAACGAAATTATATATACTGTTAGAATATATCAATAACTTTATAACGGTTAGCTCCATTCTCTGCTAAATGGTTCTTTTTCAAATAAAGATGTTTTCTGTAAGGCGTATGATAGTGTACATATCTGAAGTAAATACATATTGTACAACCTGTTGTGAAAGCATTCGTAAAACGTTCGTTACTTATACAATACAAATCCTCTCTTATGATCAGCGTGACGTCAGTCATCGATTATTTATTTAATGAGAGCTTTTTACTTCTTTATGTTATTGGACTCCAAATGTACCGTCTATGTACTTAGATCACTCCAGTATCCAGGTTGCTGATATCACGTGACTAAAGTTGGTCATTGCACAGATCACCGAAACATAGTTTCGCTACCATCTTTTTCATGATTCCGCTCCCTTCAAAAAACAAAAATAGTTAATAACTATATTTTTTATTTTTTATAATAATAATATACTAAAGGTAATCTCCAACTTCACAAAAGAAACTGTGGAAGCAGACTTTAGACTAGAGGACACGGAAAACAGAGAAAGATTGTTACTAGTATTCTCTGACTATTAAGTAATATTGCAAGAAAGTTCGAAGGACTTTTTTATTTTATCGAAACTTCAATATTTTTAATCAATAATTTACTCACTTAAAGCTTCAGCAAAACATCAAAATCAGCTTTCTGCAAATACGACGAAAATTGGAAAGAAAGCAAGAATTAGTCATTACATTTATGATTACTACCACTTAGTATGTAGGTTTACCTATCTATGATTATAGCTTATATGTACAGGTATTACTTATCTATATATATATTAAAAATAATAGGCAATGATAAAATCAATTGGACATTAATATACACTGGGCTGTGGTTGCATTTGTGTGATTACTCTTCCAGGCCTTTAACTTTATAATCCAGGAAAAATTATCAGTTTTCAATATTTTAAGAAACTGTTTCTATGTTGAATTTAAGATGACGTCACAGCATTAGATACTCAAAGAAGTCGATATACGAAAAAAGGTTGTTGTTAAATGTTGAGTAACTTGATAATCACATGGTACTGCAAGCAATAATGTTAATAGCAATGACTGGTGATAGTGCAACATGGTTGTCTTCTGGGGTTTCTACTATATTTATCAACCATTCAAACCTTTATTAACAAATTCACAATCACGATAATAACTGAAAGTAACTGTGTTTCACCTCTCTATCATAATCCCTGTCAACCAGCGCATTGCGAGCTGAGTTTCGCTGAAAGAGAAATATGAAAACATGATCGTTACAGTTTCAGTGGCTGGATTACAACACTTAACAACAAAAATATTATTTATTCTCTACAATATAATAACTAATGACAAATCACGTGACGATTTGTGTATTAATTATTATTATACCATACAAGATGCGTTACATAAAGCTTCTAAAGTCTTCCCAGTTATTGACCTTTGACATTGCTTTGGACGGCTTTCCCATTCAAGGTAAATATCCGGAAACTTTGTTAACTAATTTATAATAACGATCTGGTGGTCCTCGATATATAGTCAAAAAACGGTGTTTTTTAACAGATCTTTTATGATATCAATAACAACTTTGTAAATGTACATAACGTAAATAATATTTCCCCACAATAACATGGAGATAATTATCGATAACGTCATTAAATCACTTATTTGAATTAAATTAGAGGAACAGTATTTTTATAGTTATATATTAGAGGAGATTAACGACAGATATAAAAACTTTCAAAAAGTCTAATGTTCAATGTTTTTGTATGTAATGTCATCTTGATAACATACCTCCCAAGTTCTTGAAGTTAGGTTAAGATAGTACCAGTTTACCGAAGGAAACCAATGAACTGAAAAAAAATTAATGTATGAATGTTGTAAAAGGATCGTGGTATCAGGTAATATGGTAGCATCATTTATTTTTACAACTGAGCCTTCACTTGTTAAAACATACGTCGAGAAATGCACTAACTTATACATCCCTCGACATATATAAGGCATCAACCGAACTAGTATTATTGGTGCAGCATCCATTATCTTACACATTAATTGTCACATATATCAATCTACCTATGTAACTACACATGGCAATCTATGTTAATGTGGTATGTATTGCAAATCGTGACGTCATGTTGTAAGTTTTAAACATCTCAGTAGGAACATTTTGTCTGTACCTGCGACATTTCTCTCTCGAAGTATTGCAAGATTTGGACTTTCCTTGATAGACCGTGGGAGAAAGCAATTGCCGAAACTGGATGGAAAATAGGAAAGTATTACGTTAAATTTTCATTAAATTGTACATTTAATGATAACATTAAGTTAACAAAATGTTAACGACTGAAACCTAATGGGTATACTCCGTATGATACTTTAGTGTTAGACTGACCTTAACCCTATCACTATGGTAACACTGAGAGATCGACACAAATATCCTACTGGTAGTAGATTATGTCAAAAGGTCTTATACTCGACGACAGTCAGCAGTATCACATAGTAATTCATTTTGTTTTTAAGCATCGTTGTAAAGCATCTATACAGTTTCTGAAAATCACCAATGTTAAGACATTTGGATGTAAAGTTCAACTTTCATTTCTGCTAGATAATTTACTTAATAACTGTTCTGTTTTGATTTAAAACATATAGGGAAGTAAGGGTGGACGACCATTCACGTCATCGTGAGCATACTAATGAGATTTCATCGAATCCATTGGTATCAGTGGGGACTCAGAATAGTTTCCTTGTAATCAGGAAATAATATGCAAACACACTTGCAGTAGGGTCATTGGGGTTATTGGGGCCCAATCATTCAGTGTACCTCACTACGCGACTGTGATATTTCACCATGTGGAGAAATTAATGACTCGTCCATGTGTATCCTACTTCAAACCAAGTTACTTACTAGAGGATCTTGATATTAGGACAGTTGGATACATAGAAAAACACTCCATCGACGTCCTCATCTAGAAGATAAACCCTGCTCTTTTCAATCCAAATACTCTCCAGAGTTTGCAGAGGTGGAAGACGAACATGTGTGTTAAGTATGATATCACCCGTATACGTACATACTGTGTTGAATGTTTCATGGAGATAGAGGCGCGAGATACATATCTGTCAAAGACAAACAGCCAAAACACTTAAAATAATACTTTGAATTAAACAAGTAGGATGAATGATAAAAACGAATCGAATAATATGAAAACAGTCAATGTTGATTAAAAATCATCATAATTGTCCTCCAATTATCGTTGAGTTAACGAATTTAAAAAGTGTTAAACCGAACATCAGTTAATATTAGTTTCAGGTATTATCGTTTATCTGTGGCATTACATAAGGTCTTGAAACTAAGATATCAAGGAAAATAGCAATGACAGATATTTGCTTGCGACTATTAATCTTGAATATCATTTCGTGTCTCAGAGCGTTTCTTGTTATCAGGTAACTATCGCAGTTATTTTGATAACGTCTCGGAGATTGATACTTACCCTCCTGAGGCGGTGGACATGCAAACAATTTGATCAGATAAGAACAATCCTGAGCTGACTTTATGGTACATTAAACACTTTATATTAAAGCAATGCCTCGGGTGTACATTGTGTAAGGCGTTTCTGGGTGGTTGTTGATAATCCAAACACTTTCACTACCTCAATGGTAGCAATGTCTATCTGTGCAAATTAGTTAAAACATAATTACTTGTGTTTTTACAATAGAGTTAGGGTTATAATTCTAAATTTAATATTAGTGTATGGATCATGGTTCTATCATAGTTATTTGTCCAGAGCATTACTGAATGTGTTTTAGGACGTTTAATATTGAAACAAAATGTGAATGTTATGCATAAAAAGCATATATAATAGGCGCCACATATTCGGTGGATACTCTACCTACCATGCATGTGCAAAAAAATGTTATCTTAGTACAAGACTGAAAGGAACGTTTTCTGCGACATGTTGGGGTATCTATGTTTAATTTATAGTATGTAAAAAA
This sequence comes from Apostichopus parvimensis, assembly GCA_000934455.1. Classification (NCBI taxonomy): domain Eukaryota; kingdom Metazoa; phylum Echinodermata; class Holothuroidea; order Aspidochirotida; family Stichopodidae; genus Apostichopus; species Apostichopus parvimensis. The sequence goes on from KN882976.1 coordinate 190,382, forward strand.
GGCGAAAGTACGAATACAGAGCGAATGGAATTAGTAATATTTGCATGTACTATGCATGTATATATCATATTCATGTACAACACATAATGTGTCATACATTAACTATACAAATTGAACCATTATTACAATCAATGAATCGTTATACAAACATCAAATAAGTTACCTTTTCTCTGGCAGCAATTTCCATTAACTGTATGTAGGTTCTCTGACCGAATGCGGAATCCCTGTCATGAACTTGGAATTCCCGTGCAAACATTTCTTTGATGTTCTGCAATATTCCATCCACGCTTCCAGTCTGTTCTACTCTACACAACATACTGAACTGTCCATTGTCTTCATATTCCTGCAGGTAGTTGATGATGTGTTTCGCTGCCGCAGAGTTGATTCCACAAGCAAACCGATACAGACATTGTACTTGAGATGGCTCAAAGTTGTCCAATACGTCAAAGACGTAACCTTCTTGAAGCTCTTCCTTCAGTTCATCAGCTTTGTGTACAGACTCCACCAAATAATGGGCTGCGTACCACTCAGTTAGTATGTTATGATAAAACCTAATAGTCTTCTCGTATTGCATGCCATCGCTCGTCGAATCTAACTCAACAAAGATATTCTCATCCAATTGAAGAATTCCTGTTTTCAAGTATTTTTCGATAAAGTTGCGATCCAAGAGACTATTTATTTCATCAAGTTCCCACTCAGCATTATCGTTGTCTTCTACAAGTCTATCGAAAGCCATTTTGTTAAGTTTCAGATGGGCACCTTCGAATAAATCCATGTGTTTAAACTGTTCACTCAACGCACCGTGTGTTCGAAATTGCTGATGGAAAGATTTTATTATCTCATTGAAAAAGTTTGTAAGGGTGGTAAAGTTAGAGATGTTGTCGTTCCCATGTCCTAGGTGTGAAAATACTGCAAACAGTAGAGGAACTTTACATAAATCACCAAGAACCGGATTATCTAGAATGATCTTTTTCGTCTTCTCTAGCTTAGCTTGATTAGTCTCCAGTAAAGATTTAGAAATGTAATTTTCCTGGGCTGTCTTGTCAAAACCAATAAGTTTCAGGCGTTTCACTTGCGGTTCTAGCTCTAGTGATAACGGTCTCGTCATTAAGATGACTTCGAAATTTGGATACACCTCTCCTTGAATGATGCGATCCAAGTCACTTCCTTCTTTAATGTATTTACCGATATCTTCGCTACCGACATCAACCAGCAACAACACTGACTTCGACGTGAGAAGAATGTTGTGGACGTTCTTCTCAGTAATGTTAGAGTCTTGTTGGAAAAACATTCTTTTGACTAAATTTGGGAAAGACTTTACATAACTTAATTTCTTTACTTGAACAAATATGAAAATATCGATATCTTTCATTGGAGAATCTTTGACTTGTTTACACCAATCAAAGGCAAATTGAAAAGCCAGTGTTGTTTTGCCATATCCTTGAGGGGCTTCGATGATACGCTTTCCAGATTTGACTCTTTCGTCATTCAAAATACTATGATATGATTCGAGTCGATCCCATAGCGGGCCTCTATAGGCAGGCCTATTGGTTTTAAGGTATACAACACCAACGCTCTGGTATAAATCATTTACATGGTATCGTTTTCCGCCAGAGCATGGAACTGGTTGTACTGTGCTATATAATGACTCGTAATGTATTTTCAAACCAGTCTTGAATCTAGCGTATTTTCCTATAATAGAATTATAAGAAAATATATATAAAAACCCAGTTCAATCAGTAACAGAAGAAGGAGATGAATTATATTACGTATTACAGGTATATTTGTAATAATTATTGATGGCGTCACCCTAATTATCTGGACTGTGATAACTAATAACATAATTATGCAAGTTAGTAAACTATACGCTGCATCATTATCCATAATTATATAACAAATACCATTGTTACAATCGTTATAAACGATAAATATAAGACATCGATAACGCAGTTTTCATTTCATGTAAAGCAAGGTCAATCAATTCGAGCATTTCTCAAATATATCCTTCAGAAGAAACTAAACGTACTTCTTTAAAGTTTCGTAAACGATAAAGCGGACAAAAGTCCGTACTTAAGCCCAAACAGATCAAAACACAATACGCAGAAACAGAGAGGAACTTACCGTCAGATATTTTGACGTCAGCCATCTTAGTTGCTTATGCAGTAGGTGTGTTCATAGACAGAAACGACAACTATCCCCTTGATACTGTACAGTACATACCAAGATGGACTTTGAATTCTACATTGCGAGCCACTTAACAAAGGGCAAACATAAAATAATATTTAACGATATCAAACTATTTATGCAAACCCTGACTGGGTTGTTATCACCAAGGACTTTGTTCTCAGTCTGATGGTTTGATAAAGAAGAGTCTTGTGTTAGAGCATGGCGATTATAAATACGTATTGCATGTTTGTACTATGTTAATCTTCAACTCAAATACGTGTATTGTGGAGCTGTGGCGTGCACACCATCGCATCTTCAATCAGGGTAAAATAGTTCAGTTAGGGTTTGTTTCTTTTCATTGAGTCGAGAAGAATTAATTTACTCCACGAGACTGTGTACATCCATATTTCCATTAGTATTAGTTCTTACAAGACAAAAAAGGGATTAGAACTAATTATAATCGTATATTACCTCTTTTTCTGAGGGGTTGGGGGTTGGGAGGGCTACCAGAGGGAGTCGGTTTCAGCAACCAAGGTGTTACAACCCTTCATTTCAAAATCCTACATTCGCATTTTCATGTTTTTTTGCATGATTTTAATATGCCGGATAACGGGGGATGGGGTGGGGTGATAAAAACCCACTCTATCGTTGAAATTATGCGAACACCACCTTCGACTGAAGACATTTGGATTATAGTGGGGGTGTCATGATAGCACAACTATATCGGTACTACTGAAGCATTGGGTACCAGATAGGTACATGAAGACTTAAATGTTTAAACCTCTGCTTTTTATCTATAAATACTCTATGTTCAATAATATCACACCAAGCTTACGCCTCATCGGCACTTAACTAAGTAAATTCTCGTCATGGAGAAGCCGTTATGCTACCTGCGTTATGATCAACTCTTTCTGAAGTATCTTTAAAGACGCAATAATTTGTCGATCTGTGGATTCGTTGTTTTTTGCCACTAGACTATATGATATTATTAAGTAAATTGATATCACCTCTAACGGGGAGCAAATCTTTAAAATTCATATTATGCAAATGATATAACTTCTTTTAATTTGAATTCCTTTTTGACTTATTTAACCTCTTAAGAAAAGTACCTTAGCCGGATCTACCTTACATACATAATACCCGTTTGGCATTAACTGACCAGTCCGAAAACGTACCAAGACAATTTGGTTAGCGTGCTGGTATCACTGTTCCACTTTCCAGCGCCGAATTTCCTCTAGCACGATTGTTGCCCATGTGTAACAACATTACCTTCTTATCAAAGTTACGGACAACCTCGTTAGCCTTGAAGAAATCGGTTCCAATGATGGAATCAGTTTGGAGCCCATGAGCAAGATAGAATTTAATCTGCAAAAGTATTTAAAATAAATGTATTTACAGCTACTCTCATTCTTTAAAACAGTTCTGATATAGCATTTATCCTAGTTCAGAATTTTAGTATTTACCATACATACATACATACATACATACACGCATACCTACATACATACATACATACATACTTTTATAAAGCGCAAACTCCATATGATCAATGCGCTCAAATTTACAAGAAAAATAATACCAACAAAATGTACAATTAATTAAACAGGTAAGTCTTTAGTTGTTTTTTGTACAGTGCAACATAATTAGAATTACGTACAAGAGAGGGAAGAGAGTTCCACAACACAGAACCTGCACTGGAAAAGGCGCCCTCACCCACCCGTTTCTTAGAAGATGACGTAAGAAGCAGGGTCCCATCCATTGCAGACCTGGTAACAGGACCAGATAATGGTGCGGTTTTCCGCTGAAGCATGTTAGAGAGATAAGCCGGGGCTGCATGATTCATACATTTATACACATAAAGACATAATTTAAAATGGATTCTTTCACGGATAGGTAACCAATGCAGGGCACGTAGAAGAGGTTTTGGACTATCTAACCTAGCTGCCGAGAAAACAAATTTAGCACAACGATTTTGAAGGAATTGAAGGCGATTCAGGTCTTTTGATGTAGCACCATATAAAAGGGCATTGCCATAGTCAAAACGTGAGAGGAGAACTGCGCGGACAACAGAAGGACGAGTTTCTTTATCAAGATAACGGCCAATACGACATAAATTCCTGAGATGATAATTACATGATGAAACTAAGCCGTTTAAATTCTGAATCAAAAATGATCCCGAGATTACGAACTTCACTGGAGGGGCTTATATGGCAGTTTCCAACTTCCAACTGAAGTGGAGGTAGTTTTTGGAGACTTTGTTTTGTACCAGCTATGAAAAACTCAGTTTTGTCATTGTTTAATTTAAGCTTATTCAAGTTCATCCAAATCATAATGTCAGAGATACAGTCTTGTAATTTCTTTAATGCCAGTTTTTCTCGACCATGGACGAGTGTTTACTATTGATGCGTTTTCAACACATATGTCAGCACCGGTATCTACAAAGGCATAACAAAGAACCTTGCAATAACTATATACGTATTCAGAAGTAACGTGAGTCAATTAGCTAACATTTACTTTAGGACACATGGTTTAAGAACGTTCAGAATGTTGCCTAAAATCCAGTTCTCGTCCCCCACAGTGCTGGATCTGTGGAGTTTAGAGAAGTATAAGTGTACAAATCTCTTTCCCATGCGTGGTCACGCCCCTACAGTGAAACTGATCATTTATGCTACGTTGACAATACCGTGCAATATGTCCTAACATCCCGCAATGCCAGATACAATTTGGTTAATCCTTACATGACTACCAGACCTATTTGAGAGGCGATATGACCAACACTCTACCTTATCTATTTCTGATGACCTGTTTGCTGATTGTTTGCTGGAAATATTGTTCAACCGTGCTGAAAGTTTCCTGTAACACATGGTTTTACAGTTGTAGTGTCTTATATGTGCGTCTAGAGAGTGTAATTGCCCAGAAACGAGACAATAGCTTGGGCATTCTCGAGTAAACATCTCATGTACCGTACAAAGTAAATGTTCTATGTATTATAAAGACGTTGTCAATCGTTTCCTATAATTCAGAAATACAGTTCAAATACATTAATGGCTCTTGTTTTCTTTAATTTAGCTGGAAGTAATTCATTGAAAAATCACATTGGATTTGCTTTTAATGCATAACTGAAAGTTTTTCTTGTATTAAAGTCTTTGAGAAACTTAAGGAATTACATTTTAAGAGATTACGCTGTGATGGCGCTCCAAAAGTATACGGATGGTTACGGATGGTTGTGCGCCCTCAATTTTGGTGGTGTATTCTAGCTGATTGCAAGGACTCCTAATATTCCCATGAGTTATGTATTGTTATTCAATTGGATATCTTTAAAGCAGTACGCCTTAAAAGTGAGACCAATGAACGAACGTGGCTTTTCTCAGCCTATCACGTAGGATAGTACATATACGGGGGGGGGGGGGCTGGGTAAGGTCGTGTCATCAGAAGCAATGAAGCTGTATATATGGCCCGATGTGTTACAGTTATCCATTATGATACACGAACTAAAAAGAAACCACATTTTCTCCAGCAACATTCCAAAACGTGATATTTCTTTAATTTTCATTTAATTTTCGTTTTGTTCATTGGAATGTACTGATACGTCTGTAAGAAACATTGGAGTTAGGTATTTCCTGCCATCCTCTTGTAACAAACGTTATTATAAACTCTTAAAATCTAAAATTCTTTAATAAAAATCATAAATATATCAATATAATAAACGCAATAGAAGACTTAGGATCCCCCCCCCCTCCCCAGCCCATTCTGTAGAAGAACCAAACAAACTAGTAATATGACAAAACAGCTAGACTAAGAACATATGACATACAACAATCAATGATAGAGTAATACCAATGCATACAAAAGGAAATATAGCAAAGAAAAATAATATATATATAAGTAACTTAAAATAAGGATCATAGATCTTTAAGTTCAATTTATAAAAAAATACTCAGAATATGTTAGTAATTTATGGCGACGCTCGGTCTGTTTATTATATCATCTATTCTTTTACCCTGGGAAAGTATCTGGTTTAGAAGCATTTACTTCTTAGAAGTACTTTTTGTTTTAGTTTCAGTCAATTCACCTTTCATTCTCGATTTTTTGTTCAGAGCTCTACTGCCAAATAAATCTCTACTTGCGACAGGTTTCTATTGTTGATTCTATTCGAGGTAGTGCAAACACTTGAAACTAACCTTTCAATTATGGATGTCCTTAATAACCATTTCCATATTCAGATAATTATACAACCTGATCTTGTATTTGTCAAGGTCATCTTGTCATTTTTTTAATCTTGATTACCTGGTAATTACAAATATGATACTGTTGCAAATGTTTAGTTGATGGCTAAAGCCAGAGCAATCCTTAGTGTGGACGAGGGTCGCGATTGGGGTGCAGGATAACAACCAGAATGAGTCCCAATTTCGTAATGGGGCACTGCTTTATTTGGTATCACGAACATAATTTGACCATTATAACTAATCCAGCTTTAGTTTCTTATATTGCAAACTAACAGAAAGATATGTCGGTTTAAACCATGGCTCGTATTCTAAATTGTTACGTCTCCCAACCAAAATTAGTTGTGGGAATTTTGAACCCCCTCCCGCCAAATACCTTTCAGATCATATACACACCACTGCCATTATAGCAATGAGTTACTGGCCATCTACATTAAAGGTCCATTATAGCTCATTCAACACGAATACCCAAAAAAGGAAAGGAAAGTAAACTCAAGCAACTTATCGGATTTTTCCATTTAATAATCAACAATAGCCTTATATTTACAGCATGATGAGTTTAGAGTGAAACTTATTAAAATTCATAACAGTATTTACAATTGATTGATCAAAGATGCATAAGAGGATTTGTTTTTTGGCTTGAAGTTTTTAATTACTTGCTATTTATTTAACATTATCAGCCTTAGCATCTGCAGTACACACCAATGTAGATTGGAATTATGTGCATTTAATGTCTGTAAAGTTAAATAACACATTAATGCAAACATTACCTCATGGACGACACATAATATAAATGAAATGATCAACTTTTTATATACGACTACTAGTTTGTCATAAAAAGTTTGTCAATTCCATTCAGTTTTTAAATAAAGTAAGATTCGAACATTTTTTACGACAGCGGTGTTTCTTGCCATTACACTTATTCTGGACAAGCATTAAGTAATCTGATTGTTTTGAGAATGGTTTAGTATTTCAAGCGTTGTTGGTGTGAAGTACATTGCAGATTATATGGAAGAACATTGTAGTAAATTTAACTTATTAAGCTCAAAACAAAACGTTGAGTTTTACGCTTATTATACCTCCAGTGTACTCCATCAACCATGTATTAAAACAGCGGTAATTTTTGCCACTAAATGTATGTTAAGATGCAACATTGCTTTCATAATTTCAAGCGTTGTTGACGTATAGTAATATATATTATATAGAAGTACGATGTTGTTTATTTAATTTTATTAAATTTATTTACAAACGTCCATCTTTGTTGGTTTATATAGCAACTTTTCAATCCTTAGCACCTAACACGACTTTGAGTTTCCAGTCAAAGATCATACTTGAGTGTAATTTCAGTATCAACGGAAGCTAATGCCTTGTGTAACGGGTCACATAGTTTCTTTCCGTGGTATATGAAGAGCGGCTCCAAGTAAAATCAGTAGTGAAAATCAGTGAGTGTAAAAAAGTAGTGTAGTGCAGTTCATTTCTAAGTTACACCCTCAGACCCGTTTGGCACCGCAATGTTGAATTTGAAACAGATCCAATATTGTGATACTAGCTGTTGTAGTAAGCTATGTTTCTGTTTTTTGTCAAAATACATCTCTCGCGACGAATCGTTAACAATCAATGGTCTTGTTTCTATGGAGAAAGAGTTCAACAAAATATGGTTACAAATTGTGGTGTGAATTTTACATATGCACTCGAATAACATATTAAATATCGATATGGCACATTACTATAAATTATTACAACAGCGGTGTTTCTTGCCAATAATATAACTTATGGTATAATCTTTTACTATTATAGCTTAACATTACAACAATATGTTCATTCATTTCATTTGGGCGTGTTAGCTCAGTGGTGAACGCCGGTGCCTTTCCATCATTAGGTCCCGAGTTCGAGTCACTCCAAGATTAATGTATGTCGTCCAGTTACAGAGTTGTTGAGAACTGACAATTCCCATGATCATGGACGTTAAATATGAATCTAAGAGGCTGACTTCGGTTAGCTTGCGGCTTTGATAAGTCTACGATGGCTTCTTCGCGAGTTCCTGCTTACAGGAGGATCTAAAATACATATGCATTTCATGTTATTGCATTTCTCGTATTTATGCCGAGTGATTTTGATATTCTTGCTTCTTTACCGTATCATCATATGCTATGTCACACATATATGTACCACACGCTAATGGATAACCACAGCAATTTTCATTATTTATATAATATGTGTGATGACGATGTACACTTGAGTTTTGTCTATAATTAGACAAACCCGATAGCCAGTTCAATGCCACTCAAGTGAATGAATTGGCAATCAAGACTTAAATAATTTAACAACATTACCTGGTTCTTCATTTCTCCAAACATAAGAACCTGGTAAAACAAATACGTAATGATTTAAAAATGGTAGCAAATAGTAATTCAGTACACGAGCGCCGAATTTAAGAACGAATATCTTTCAATATTAGCCGTATTAAATTCAATCTCACAGGAAAAGCGCGCTGTTCTACTGAGATATGTAAACGGAAGTGACGTCATACAGCATGGTGATGGATGGCGAAAGTAAATGTTTTGGTAAAATTCCTCATAACTTTAAATTTAAATTCATTTTGATAAGAAATCTACCAATAAAACATCTGGTACCGTTTCTTAAATTTACATTCAATCATTTTAATGAATCGATCCTTACCTCTTTGTTATATTCTTCCTCTGTCAGATCATTGTAACCAATTTTGTGCTGAAACGAAAACAATTAATTTGATAAACAAAATTAATTAATTTGGCTCAATGTATCATTCTTGCAAAAAGAAATGATCAAACGCTGACAACAATGCATTCCAACAATTCAAGCATCCCTAAAAAATCTAACTTGAGCACAACGATTTTAAGTACAAGTTATACATTTTCCTTATTTATACTGAATATCATGATTTGCAACGCCAATTATTATCGCAGTTATTTATAACACTTTTTCAAAAACACTATATTATAAATTTAATGAATGTTTGTCTTCGATCTGAGGCAGTAATTTTAGTGATTTTTTAACCTGATGTTATTAGTTCTTATCTTTAGAACAACAAACAAACTATTGTTATGCATTATGTTGCTTATGTTGAGTAACTCATCATAATATGTTTAAGTCTGTTGTTTTCAAAGACACATAACTTCCTTTAGTGATGCACTAAAGTGATCAATTAAAATGATAGTAACCAGTCCGGAAGGAAGCATAATTAACAAACACGTTGTAAATAGTTCATACTTGTCAGTAAGCAGAATTACAGAAACTATTTAATTATTCCGAACCTGCCAATGACCAGAATGAATATTGAGCTGATACCAGACAACTGATGGATACCAAAGAACTGAAAGACAAAAAAAATTTACATGCATTATTGATATATTTAATTATGTACTATA
>KN882977.1:19158-34202 GCA_000934455.1 Apostichopus parvimensis
AATACCATACTGATGTTACGGAATGGTAATACCATACTGATGTTACGTAATGGTTAAATCAAACAGTTCTAAAATCAGAGGCAATGAGTGTTATTGTTGTCTCAGTTCTATAATGTTTTTATACGATCAATGTATAGTTGATCTTTAAACCACTCTTTACGCTACCACATTATAATAGAAATGCCAAGTTGACCCAAGATTACGGAAATTACATTAATTTGTGGTCAAATTAAATGAACGTGACAACTTTCTTTTTTAAATTTGATTTTGTGTTAGTTTTATGATTTATTCATCCTAATATGTATACTTATTCGACATCTATTATAGGTTCATATTTTGTGTTGTTTTTGTAAGTTTGTTACACTATCTCGAGATGCTTTTCTTTTCTTCCATTTCGTTCATTTCCAATTTTATGTGAAAATACTTGATATGATATAGTTAGGGAATGTAATCCTGATCTAGATGGACGGAATGCAGCCCCTTCAGGTAGGAAAAATATATGAAAGTGGATAACATTTAATACGCTAGGCATAAGTACAGACAATACCTTCAACGTTTGGAAGCAGAAAATATTCAAGAAACAAAATAGAGAAAATATCATTCCTAATCTAGAAGGCCCCTTACCCCTTCATCAGAGCCGAGGTCTCCTCCCAGCTAATAAAGTCAAGCTTGTCAAAGGGAACTTTTACTTTGAATATACCAATCGATTGGTCCCACCTAACTAACTAAAAGTTAGGAAACCCATTTGTCATATTTGTATGTAACGTTTTCAGCGTCCAAGATTGATGTGGGGATTGATGTGTCTTCATATCAATGTGATATCAATTGTATATCTTTGAGAGAGAATAAGCCAAATGTGAAGATGGTTGTATAATCTACCAATGTATCTTCTCAGTCAAATGATTTAACCTCCTATGCTTACTTTTGTCTTTCGACAATTACAATTAAAATTATACGTATTTTGTTATTAACTTCGAAACCATTTAAAACTTGTATATATATATTTTTTAACTCTTTGCGTTTTTAATAAAGTGATCTTATTGGAAATACATCTAATGTGTTAGAGTCACTATGATCTCTATCATAGGTCAGCAATTGCATATTAATCTATGAGTGATCTGTTATATCGAAGTTTTGGTGTATATCGAACTTCAAGACTTTTCCAGTTAAAATTACGTCATTTATTTAGGTTTTCTTTTCTCATTTAGCTTAAATATTTCCTGTAGCAGTTTTGTTACAAGTAATGACATTTTATGCACCATTTACATAAACTTACAGCTACTAATTTTATATTTGTTTTTGTTGGGGTGGTTTGTGCTTTTTTTTTTGCCTTTGTTCATTGTTCATGGTAAATTCTGTAATCTATGGAATTTAAAGCCAACTGTAAACATAATATGTTGTATGGTTTACGATAACGTGTATATTACGTAATATAATGATCATTGCATAACATTCATATTTTTAAATCAGTTCATTTAAATATAATGATCGGCTTACTATTGTACTCTCCTTTATCTTATTACTACGCGAGCTAGACGTTTGTATTCATGTATACTTTAGTTATGTATCTTCTCTTAAGTTCCATTACAGCCGATAAAAGACAATACAGTGACGTGTCTGTTACATAATTCAATAATAATTCGAACAAGATAATGACAATCTGAACAGTTTGTGTACTGAAGCTTGAAATCAATGACCGTACTTCTATATATGATAGGTCTTGTAGTTTACTCATGGCTGAGACCAATAGTTGTTCAACAATTCAATGGAAACATTTTATAATAGGTTTTATAATGGCAAATTATTTCAGAATATTTTGCACATTGTAAGAAAATCATGAAAATATCGTTATTTTGTTAATACCACGTCATTGCAGTTTCTTATGTTTTGGCTTCAATTGTCTTAAGACTCTTGCAAGCAAACGAACAGGTCCTTTCAATATATCCCCTAATTGTGCTATTGTAACCATTTCTAGGGTAATCTTCCGCTAGCAAATTGCTAATAAAAACATTTAAAATTAAAGGCATCGAAGAGTCGCCCCAAACCGCGTGCCGCGCTCTGAAAAAGTTTCCGTTGCTTGCAAGTAAAGTTTTCTTCTTGTCGCTACAAAATGCAGACAGTAATGAAACGTGATACCTTGTTATCTTTAGCTAGACCTGAGATGTCCATCACTCTATCGTTTGTACACTGTGCTGTGGGTACTGACCGCAGCTGTATGTACTGACTGTACACTAGTGTCTAATTTACCGAAGGTAGCAAGCTGTGTGCGTATTTTCTGGGATCGATGGTGGTGTCTAACACTTCTGTTACACCTCATTCGAAACTAGGTCAGCTTACCGGCATTAGACTTTTCGTAGAGTCTTCACACCACTCTAAATCTCCTTTCATGAATAGTTGTTTTCTTTGTATCTATTATATCCGATATAACACATTGTTTATAAATGTTTCCGTAATTTGCGATCTTTCTATTGTTATTTCTTCATTCCCTTTTCTTTTGGTTTTCTTTTTGCTTTCTTTTATCGTTTTTATCATTCATGTGATTAAACAAAGGTAATGAGAGATCTGTTTGTTGTATGAACATAGGTGTAAAGAAGCATCAACTAAAGGCATCCGTAGTTTTCTCCTTGGTGGGCAGAGGATGAACAACTGCCCATAGGAACAATCCAGTGACCTTTGAAATGGGTCTATTATTCACCCTTGTCTAGATGCATGGTGCATCACATGGTCACAAAAGACACTATTGTTCTAATTTGGTTTATTTGGGGAAGAACAAGTCAAGACCTGTTCGGGAGGAGAGGTTGGGAAGACGAAAGAAGGGGAGAGCGAATTAGTAAATTACTCTGTTAGAAGGTGGACTACAGCTAATGGTACAGAGATGTAGTCTTTTCTTATATTCTTGTCCGATTATTTTTAATACCTTTGAAGTAGAGACTTACAATAAATTAGAGATGTAGCTTTGGGCTATAATTGATGTCTATCTCCATTTTTTGTGTGTGAATTGTACATATTCCTCCCAATGTTCCAGGTGTGAAAATTATGACAATAGATAATGTGAATATAGTGTTCAGCCATGCAGCTCATATTCGTTGAGCTGTTTCACGTGATTAACTTGGAAAAGTCAATATTTGCTAATAATTCTGTCATTCTACTAGAGAGTATTAACACGGACCTTACACTGCGTTTTGTTGTTCTCTTTTCAAAACACCTTACATTGTAACAGCCATGAATTACAACATGTCCTCGTTTTGACAATAAATAAATAAACCATATCTAGTTTGTTGCAGTCTGGTATCCATTTTGTATCTTATAATTGTACCAACTTATTCTTACATAACTTGCGACTACAATTGCCATGAGAGATAAATTTGATTTGATCATTTTTATTAATTTGTGTGTGTGTTATGAATCGTATGGTAGTTTGAAAGGTACAGCCGACATGTAGACCTACTGTGTTAGTACAGCACATCAGAATTATTTTGTATATTTGTTTCGATTTTCAGACGTTCAGGGAGTTGTTGATTTGTAATAACATTGACAACACGTCAAACACATGACTTTGTTGAGCTGATAAGTCACACTAACCTATAAAATCTTGAGAAAAGAATTGTCAAATTGTCGTTTGACAACACGTCAAACACATGACTTTGTTGAGCTGATAAGTCACACTAACCTATAAAATCTTGAGAAAAGAATTGTCAAATTGTCGTGTTGTTTCATGTGTTTGGGACAACAACACTACAAACACCTAATATTTGTCGAGATACCAACTAAACAAGAGAACATGATATGTTGATTAAAATGGATGAATCGTCGAGTTGCTGCCTTGCCCCATGGAGCTCGGTGTGATACCATTCGGTGTTAGGTAAGGGCATGTATATAGAATGAACACTGAAGAGGCAGAGAGTAAACAAGAGACGTGTGTTATGATGCTCTACGTATATATATTCTAATCTTCATATCTGTCCGTTATCGTCCAATACTGTCTATAGAGTGATTTACATAAAGGTGGCGGTATACTACTTCATCTTTACTACATTACACTCGGTAACCCATAACTTGGAAATGTGTCAAAATGATGACATTTGTTCACATGTCAAGTAACAAAACAATTGCAACCAGAATGCAAAATGCATTGAGGTATCGATGACTTCAGTGCACTAGATTTCTGGTTGTTAGTATAACCAGAACTAGCTGTTACAATAGAAATGGCCCGAACCGCCATTTTGATACAATAACACCATGTCATAATAAACACAGGTCAGTCTACTGTATGTGGCTATACACACCTCCACCAAAAATAATAGTCTTGTACTCAATGTTATGAATCCACACACCAAGTATTAGAGGTATCCACGATTTCCATCGTTAGATAGCATGTAAAAGGGTTTTCAGAGTTTGACCTCTGGTGACCTCAAAAGAGATTTGACCCACAAGCAACAGGATTCTTGTACTCAATATGGCAAATCCATATACCATGTATAAAAAGTATCCGTGATTTTTACCATGAGAAATCATGTTTTCAAGGTTTTCAGGCCTCGACAAATATTTTTAAAAGGACGCGCTATTTGGCGACCGTGACTACAATCTACTTGCCAAATTTCTCTCGCCACTAGGCCTATGATTGCTGTTCAAGTCTCCATAGTACAGATCTACAATACTTTCTGTGGAAAAAAATAGGCACTTAGGCAGATGCATGGTGCTACGTAATTACGCATTCTGGGCAGTATGACATTTAACCTTTTCCTACCAAAGTAAGTGATGAACAAAGTAAAAGGCATGACGCATAATCATAAAATAAGCAGCTAGGCCTACTGTACTGTCCCAAACAATGAAAAATACAACATCTGTAAAAATACCTACGAAGATATCTTGGCCTCTGTTACATTAGGGCTCCTCCATTTTACTAGGCATATACTACACATTAACTAGGTGTGCGGGAGTCCTAAGTCTATACAGTACCTCACTGCTACTTTGAACCGCTGCTCGAAGCGACTTCGTACATTTTCCCAATTACTAATCTTTTAACTGCTGATTGATGCGCGCAAAAATATCGCTATTACTCCATTACACTGGTGACAGCCCGATATTCATAAGGTTCTATATTCATAAGGTTCATTGTTCATATGGGTCATTATCCATAAGGTTCATTGTTCATAAGGTTCGCTATTCATCATGAGCAAAAAGGTTCATTGTTCATAAGGTTGGTTATTCATAATGAAAAAAAAGGTTCGTTGTTCATAATTGGTAAAAGGGTTCGATATTCATAATGGTGAAAAAGGTTCGTTGTTCACAATGGTAAAAGGGTTCGATATTCATAATGGTGAAAAAGGCTCGTTATTCATAATAGGACGAAGGGTTCGATATTCATAATAGGAGGAAAGGTTCGATATTCATAATGTAACAAAGGGTCCGTTATTCATAATAGGCCTAGCCAAAAAAGTTCGGTATCATTCACAACGAGGAAAAGGACCCCCTTTAGGAAACGTACAAGTTTATGCCGTTAATATGTCGAAAATGTAGGTTTTGCTGCAGGGGTCAGGGTGAAGCATGGTCTTGATAGTGTGTGGAAACATTTGATCATAGGTTGTATAATGGCAAAATATTTCAGAATATTTTGCCCATTGTAAGAATATCATGAAAATATCGTTATTTTTTTAATACCACGTCATAGCAGTTTCTTATGTTTGGCTTCAATTGTCCAAGCTTTAAGACTCTTGCAAGCAAACAAACAGGTCCTTTCATTGTATCCCCTCATTGTGCACATATTATTGTAACCATTTCTGGGATAATCTTCCACTAGCAAATTGCTTAAAAAAATTAACTCTAAATCTACTTTCACGAAGTTGTTTTCTTTGTATATATTATATCCGATATAACACATTGTTTATAAATGTTTCCGTAATTTGCGATCTATAATGTTCTTACTTCATTCCCTTTGCGTTCTTTTATCTTTTGTTTGTTTGCTTTCTTTTACCGTTTTTACAATGCATGTGATTAAACAAAGGTAATGAGAGATATGTTTGTTTAATGAACATGGGTAGTTTGAAAGAATATAGTTAGTCAGCCATGCAGCTCGCATTCGATTAGCTGTTTCACGTGATTAACTTGGAAAAGTCAATATTTGCTAATCGTTCCGTCATCCTACTAGAGAGTACTAACACGGACCTTACACTATGTGTTGTTTTTCTCTTTTCAAAACACCTTACATTGCACCTGTCATACATTACAACATGTCCTCGTTTTGTCAAAAAAATAAATAAACCACTATCTAGTTTGTTGCAGTCTGGTATCTATTCTGTATCTTAACTGTACCGAATTCTTACGTAACTTGCGACTACAATGACCATCAGAGATAAATTTGATTTGATCATGTTTATTACAATGTTTTATTACTTTGAATCGTATGGTGGTTTGAAAGGTACAGCCGACATGTAGACCTACTGTGTCAGTACAGCACGACATCATAATTAATTTGTATATTTGTTTCGAGTTCCAGACTTTCAGGAAGTTGTCGAGTTGTCGCTATGTAATAACCTTGACAACACGTCAAACACATGACTTTGTCGAGTTTATAAGTCACGCAAACCAGTAAAATCTTGAGATGTTTAATGTGTTTGGGAAAACAACACTTCAAACACGTAATATTTGTCGCGAAGTCAACTAATACGATATAATTACATCTTGACAAAAATGGATGAATTGTCGAGTTGCTGCGTTACCCCATGGAACTAGGTAACACATGACTTGGAATATGGGTCTGTTCACGTTAAAGCGCCCAAATTAGCATAAATGGCATTTGGAGCATTGTGACAAAATAATTAGAGATTCTAGAGATACAAATATTATCTCCATGGAGAGAGTCCACCTAGCTGTACCTACCATAGCATAGACAATTTCCTGAGATATGCATATGGTATGCTATACTCCCAGAGGTGCCGAAATGTGGACGGAAAATGTTGCCATTTTCAAACTGCACTATTTGTACTTTGAGCTATTCTCAACTCCAAAAGTGGATTCCTCCAAATTTTGTCATGATTGAACTTTGTGGCTATAGGTTCCCTCTCATAAATATTTCAGAAAATTTCATTGATGAATTTGCGAATTATTGCGAAACCAGACCAGTGTTTCGGACATCACTTTTTCCGTCCACATTTATACACCAATTTGTGAGTGGCATAGTTTGGGGTTAAATAACAAATGTTGAAAGTGGTTTGCTTTTTCAATACTGTCATAGTTGTATCAAATAAAATATATATCAGATGCATGTCCATTCAGCCACATTTTACTACACGATAAAGCTAAACAACATGCAAAATGTTTCCGTCCACATTTTGGTGATGTCCGAAACATCATGAAGCAACTAATATCCGAAGGATGCTAAAACCCACAAGACTGTTTTATTACTCTAATTAAAGCATAAGTACTCCCTCAACTACAGTATGTACATGACACATTTCCACTGTTGCGTTTTGATTTTATAACCATTTCAATTTTTCCGTCCATGTGTGTGATGTCCGAAACACCAGTGATGTCCGAAACAAGTTTCAATTAATTTTGCTTTATATTGCTTGAAAAAAAGACACAATTGATGAGCACTTCATATATTATGACAAGTTCTATTGTTACAAACATACATACTGCACTACTCAAAACTTTTTCCATCTTTACCAAATATTATAGCAAAAAAACCTTAAAAATATGTTTCGGACATCACCATGTGTTTCGGACATCACTTTTGTGAATCCAACATATTGTAAAACAGCACTAGTTTCAACTGAATGATTCAAGTGGTTGATTTTGGTGTGCTAGAATACACTTAGATCCTACAACAGAATGCTTCTTAACTTTGGTGTCATTTGAACAACATGTATTCATCTTTTGATGACTTGTGACAAGTCTAAAATGATATTCTACATATTTGGGTATGAATGTTACTGAGAACATCAGTTTTCTACATCTGACCTCATTTACACTACAATTTTCCATCATTTAGTACTGAAGAAGTAACAAAACCGTTTAGTGAATGTTTTTCTGACATAGAATGTATCAGGATGGCATCACATTATACAGTACATTAGAAAGTAATGCTGTAATTGTCTGCTATAGCTTGAATCAAGCTATTTGTCACAACCATAAAAGCCGATTTATAGGCTAGAAGAACTACATCAAAGGGCACATGGTTACCATGCATGGACTGTCATGTGATGTGTTCCAGCTTCCAGGGTGGTACCAATTTGATATTTCCTAATATCATTTTAAGAATTGTAAGTTAATTACACACAATTGGAATAGGCCTAGACAAGTTTTGTAGCATAGCTCATGTTTCTATCACATCGGTCTACAGCACAGTGTGTCAACGTCACTTTGAAAAACTGAACACCGTTCAGTGTCGTCTGCCGCTCTATATGTATGAAATCAGTGTGCATCTATAACACCCTATGTCAGAGCAGTTTAACTGTTGATGGGAACTTGATGGTTGTCAAGAAAAGCTACCAGTACTTTGGGCAGATGTTAGCTAAGTAGTAGGACCGTGGAACGTGTCTGGTGATCTAAGCTATCAATGTTGGTCAAGGACTATAACTATAATGTTAAGGTACATACATTGCTAGGTAACTGTGTGTTGTCTGCTGCTCTAAGCCCACATATATACATTTTACTGTACTAGTTAGTAAATCACAAAGGGCAATGTGGAGATTAATGCAGTATATATATCAGATTATTAGTACCACCCTGGAACACATTACAGTGCATGACCCTCTATGACTGGTACGCGGATTTACTGTGTGATGAAACCTTCAGGTTTTACTCGATGGTATCAACAGTATTGATACACAGAGTGGTGCATCATGCATGACCATGTTTCATTCCGAGTTGCTTCAGACTGCAGAGCTTTAGCGATAAGTATACAGATATTTATTATTATTAAAATTAAGGAGAAGCTGAACAATTTGCTGAGCTGCTGTATACCGTAACATCTAGGCCTTATACTTAAATGTAAGTTTAGGCCATAAGCTTAAATCATAACAATTGTACAAAGTAAATCATAATTCATATGTGACAAGGAGTATATATATACGTACAAACCATGAATACTTGTTTTTCACATGATAATAGCCAAGGCATAATGATGAAGCTCAATAAAGAAGGATATTTAAACTAGTACTTATAGTACTACTAGTATAGGCTACTACTGTTGCTTAGCTAGGCCAGTGAAAGCAATCTTCAACATTGGCAGATCCAGCTCAAAGGTGCATGGAGAGGAGGTGGAGGTGGGTGGGTACCATTTAAAGGGATGCAAAATAGTTGTTATTGCTGACATTACAAAATAGGACCAAGCATTCTAGTGGAGTTTAGGGTATGATACCTCGGTCCTCTCCTCTGAAAATTTCATTAAATAGTAGACTCAATGATACGAGCTACCACAGGTGGGTGCCAAATTAGCTATGTAGGGATGTATCTTGTGTACATCTGTATATTTATTAAATGGTAAATATTTGCTGTTTGTTTCAATTATTGCAGACTTCATCTAGGTAATGATGGAAATGTGGAAACCGTAAAAGTTAAAAAGGATTCTATAACCCTTTTGGGGGATAAATTTCTTTGCAGTCAATAATAATACCATTTTCTGAAAAATAATGTATAAGTTGATGTTTCTGGGAAGTGTTGGTGAATGCTGGCCAATGCAAATGGTATGCTGGACAGGTAACAGATGTGGTGAAGCAGAGATTAACTTTATGCGAATGGTGATCAATGAATGGTCACTATGTGGAGTGTTATGGAGTGTTAGCTCAGTGGTTAACGCCGGTGCCTTTCAATCATAAGGTCCCGAATTTGTGTCACTCCAAGATTAATGTATGTCGTCCAGTTACAGAGTTTTTGACAATTGACAATTCATAATCATGGACGTTAAATATGAATCTAAGAGACTGACTTCGGTCAGCTTGCAGCCTTGATAAGCCAATGATGGCTTCTTCGCAAGTTCCTGCTGCAGGAGGATCTAAACTACATGTGTGTATTCTGGATAAGTATGAATTGAGTATGTAGTCAACAGTGATAATTCATTAACATTAAATGGGGTTATCAGTTAAACCAAGCCTTCAGATTTTCACTTTGAAAAGTTTATGTCAATCAGATTGTATTTTAAAGTTTATGTCTATCAGATTGTATATTCTGGTTTGGTTATTCACTAGATTGTATGTCTTATAAAATTAAATACTGTCTCCATATTTTCAGTATCTGGCATAGATAAAGTGAACCACATAGATTTCTTATGGCAAAACATCACAGACATCTTTTGGACTGATTTTATCATGTTAATGTTTGTAATCCCATATCTAGCTATCATAACGCGAGGAGATCGTTCAGTCTATGTACAGATGGAGCAAGTTGATCATTAATGATCTTGAATCTCACATAAAGGAGCTGTAAACAGTAATATTAGTGTGGTTGGTATGGTGTTATTGATACTGATAGTATTACTGGAATATAATTTCATTCAATTAACTTTTCTTGCATAGTAAATTTTCCATGTCCAAGGCTGGATAGTAATACCAAACATTGGAAATTGACCCTATCTGCTCTGTCCAGATGTTCAATTTGAAATATGTGGCTCAGGGCATTTGTTTTCCCATGAATTTCCAGTGCCATTATTTTTTGTTGCTTGAACATGTTTGAATAGCACAAATATTACTTCATATCGTTGTTACCTGCTGAAATATGTATTATTGTTATGCAGCTTTGTGAACCTTTTTCCAAGGTGATGTCCGAAACATTCAGTGATGTCCGAAACGCTCATAAAGTAACTTTTAATGAACACTGAGGATTTGAACTATAATAAGTTCAAAACTGTCATTATACCTTGTAGGTAGTTTGTCAACAACAAAGACCCCTTTGTTACAAATGTTACTTTTGATATGATATGCGTTGTGTAGAAAACATTACAGTGATGCAGTTGTGGTGATGTCCGAAACATAGTCCAAGACAGTCTTATTCAAATCTATAAAACAAGTGTTTGCATTTTTCATTAAATTTCAAATGAATTTGATGCTGTTTGTTAACATCACATATCGTGATGTACTGATATATATTGCTAAGTATTAACAAGCATGGCCTTCGTTTAATAATTTGTCTTGTTGATCACTTGGATCACTTGTATCCCTTTTCTTGTTTTGAACTTGGAACCTAGGAAGGGTCCATATATCTCTTTTAGTACGGTTATCAATTTACTAAAATGCTTTTCTATTCATTATTATTGCCTTTAAATGAACATCATTTGTTTTATGACTAAATATTAGGTTATATTAGGTAAAACATTGGTGGGTGATGTCCGAAACAAGATCTTTTTGGAGGGGTGATGTCCGAAACAAGAGTCAAGAAAAAAAAAATTCTGAGAGGACATGACCCAGAATTTTCAGCTTTTGGTTAATATATGTGCTTATGTTGTGGTTTAATTTTATGGTATAATTGTTACTATTAATTTCAATTTTGTTCTTTAAAGAAAAACTTTTTTAACTTTATTTCAGGAAAAATTTGAATTTTTTCTAACGATACTCTAATATTTTTTTAAAAGCATGATCGATATCATTGAAAACTTGTCTTACAATAGCAAATTTTGTACTAATAAAGAAAACAACAACAGAATTCCCAAATGTAGCAGCAATGGAATGACACACCACCATTAAAAAAAGAACAAATTTTGGAAAATTTATAGATTGTCACACTTTCAACCATCTTGAATATAATTTCCAGAATAGTTTAAGCTCTGGTCAATTCTGATTCATAAATTGGAGATATTAGTTATGTTATTTACTTAGAATAGAAGTTCTTTACTGTAATTTGAAAATTTGGTACCTCAGGCAACCAAATTGGGCGCTTAAACGTGAACAGACCCATATGTCAAAATAATTACATTTGTTGACATGTCAAGTAACAAAACAATTACAAAAGTATTAAATGATCAAGATGACGTGCTGTATCTAAACTTTGTCAAAACTACGTTAATTTAAGATTAACATTACACATTGACAATAAATATCAAATTTTTTGAATGTCGTGTTATATACTAAAGCAGCAAGTGTAAAAAATAAAACTTCAAAACATAGATTCTGTGATCCGTTTCCTTTCTTCGTCTGCTTTCTATATTCTACTGCAGTGTTGATGTTAGCAGAGGTACTAACTTGAAGATATCATCTTACTATTTTGAATGTCTACCAAAATCGTTTCCAAAACTTGAAGTTATCCTATATGTTTCTGTTGTCAAATTGTAAAGTTTATACACAAATGTCAATGCATTTATAGCCAAGTGTCTCCAATCTGGTTACATGCAGGCTCCTGCAATTCTTCACAAAGTTTTATCCTCGGTATTTGTGTCATTAATGTTGATCCCTGATTGGAGGATGCTTAACATGTGTACTGTGTGGCCTATTTACATACTTTCATGAGTAGTCTGGACTGTTTGGCGTTCCATGTAAATGCAACAATTGAGATTTTTGTGGTCATCTTCAACGTCATATTCCCTCAACCTGTAACCAGATGAATTTGTTTATTTGTTATCCTAATTTGGCGGTTACGAAAGGAAAATATTTTAAATAAAGGTGAATCTAGCGACATATATTTTAGTCAGCTATCTTTAAAGAAAAGGTAAAGATTTTGAAAAAAAGTTTGTCCTACTCCAGGGCCGTGCCAAAAGATGCCAAACAACGTTTAAATTAATAATTAGCATAGTTTAGATCAGGGCCAACTTTGAGAGACATTTAACCGCTGATAAATATCATTTTTGTTTTTAACATATCATGGATTTTACCTGGCTTTTCACAAACAAAGATCAACTTTGATGTTAATGCAGTAAATGTTCTTTCAGAAGTGGTCTTGTGTATAAAATAAAATGTTTACCAATTTCACCTGACCTCATATGACCTTTGACAGAAATATCTAGAAACTGGTGGATATTCCGCTGTCACCGAATATGATTCTGGCCAAGCTATGTAAGTTCAAAATTAGCTTGATGTCATTCAAATCCAGCAGTACAAGAGATATATCTTTCTCGTTAACAGCGCAGTTTATGGTATAGCTGACATATTGTGGCAATTCATCGTAAGCAAGCGATAGTATCAGATTGATACAAAGTTCAATGATAGGGTAATGATTGTTCCTTGTTTATGTGTTTAACTAATCAACTTACTGATAGTAATCATTAATTTAATAAAAACATCAAACAGTACACACATCACAGTTCAAAATACAAAAGGGAAGGCAGGGGATGGTGGCTGGAAATCTGGACACACTAGCATAAATGACGCCATGATAAATTGTTGGGGTGCAAGATATGCATCACCACATATACCATTGTGAGACTGGACTGGGGGGGGGGGCGGTGAGTTTGGCTTGGAAAAGTTACATTTTTTAAGGTTGTACTGAGGTCACATGTGGTTCAATATCTTACCATGAACATTGCCCTGCCAAAGTCAAATATAAATTAAGCAATTTTGACTTTTGCTGGAAGTCATTGTTTTCCAAGATGAAAATATTACGGTAAACAACAGTCGATCCACTTCAAGAGTGAGGCAAGAACGGGGTGGGTGTGGATGGCTAATGTTACCGGAACCAACGATGTTAAACCTAATCATGTTTGGTTAACGTACGGATGAAAATAATTTAACATTTAACGACACTTTAAGTAGCATTTTTGTGTGTAACTGTTCATCTCCCCGACCAAGCCATGTAATTTTCAGTCCAATAATAATATTATTAATATATCTAACCATGTGAATGTGGCCGTACAACTGCCGATAAGAAATAAACTGATTGGACCAATACAACACGATAAAATACATTTAAGTTATGAAACACACAAATTCAGTGCAATATTTTACTTCTTCATTTACAAGCCTTCTATCTGAACACATTATTTCATCATTTGAGGATATCTTAATGTACCTGAACTTACTCTTAAGCATTCGTTACTTTACACATCTGTGATGACAAGAAATATATTCTCTCTTTGTAAACCTTAAAGCAGCCGTATTTAGACTTATCAAGAATGTTACCAAAACCTTCAGACTCTTCAAAATGAGATTGCAATTAATCAAATTAAGACACCTTGTTTTAAGTCGGTTAGTAAGAGTAATTAATAATCTACATAAAGTTTACAAATTGTAGTCACCCAGATAAATTTTTATCTAGAACTAGATCTAAAACATCCAAACTTTAATTGATTGTTTGTTTGAATTACGCCTTACAATATTAACGAACAGCTTTTCTACGATATTCCTGAAGCAAATAACAGATTCATCAAAATCAACCTAAATATTTGCTTTAAATATACAAAGAATAATCTACTAAGCCTAAAACGAAATAGTCCAACATTACAGACTAAAATTCAATCTAAAAAATGCACTTAATATATATTGCATTCAACGTGAAACCGTTTCTCTGCACTGACCCTAACAATAGCAGCATTGATCGCCACACAGTTCTCATTTATCTTTGAATAAAACGTACGAGCGCCCTCTAAAATAAAAAAGTTTGCATCACACGTAGGACACAACTATCTTCTGATTATAACAAAGGTATCGTAAGATGAAAACTGTGGATTACGGTCAAGATAGTCAGAGTGAGGTTGTAGGATTATTTCGATCATCCATGTTTATTTGAGATTAGAAGGGCCGCCCTGACGTAAGTTAGTTGTTGATATTCACAAGAATGAATATTCAAAGAACATAATGATATAGATATAAACATCAAGAGAAACAACGGTGGAACCATAATAATGTACAGCTTACTACCGTAAAAGCTTTGTTCATTTATTAGGGGAAGATTGTGATCGTTTTTATAACCGATATGGTTTCGCTTAGGTTGTGAACACAACTATACATTTACAGGCTAAATGTACTTATAGCTAATAAATCAGTTTGAATGATATAGTCATGCTATGGGAGTAAAAAGACAAACTTGTGTTTATGTGCATAATTTAAAGCCCGCACGACGATAGAGATATTGCTTGTTATCAGGGGCGTCAATCCGATTTGAAACGTGGGGGGGGGGGG
>KN882977.1:71929-83873 GCA_000934455.1 Apostichopus parvimensis
CTGGGGGGCTGGCGCCCCCCCCAGCCCCACCGGTTCCTACGCCCTTGGTGGGGTGGATGAAGTCACACATTTGTAGTCGGTACTGCATTATCAAGGGCTAGATAACGTATGTATGAGCTGATAAGTTCTACTTTGCACTCATTCAACAAGTCACTTGGTTTAAATATGATCTTTACGTTATTTACAGGAACAGGCCGATTGGACCGTGTATATATCCTTCTGTATTTAATATGTATATAGTTCCTTTTGTATGTAATCCAGCCAAGCATTCGGCTATATGAAGTCACTCAATTAGGATTAGATATAATGCTCTACCAAAGCTATACTCTATACAGTTCTGTAGGCTACTGTATTATTGTCACGAGTATGATTGACACAAGTCTAACGACTATCGTGCAGCTGCATAAATTTACCAATGAGTATTCATTTGTTGTCTGTTTTGCTCACGAAGTTCGCATTAGTAATATTCGACATTCTAGTATGCTTTGTTTAATTCACTGATTGCTCCACGGGCATCAAATGAATTTGTGTAGGTCTTTGTTTATATTACTTTGTATAAAATGCAGGTAAAGGGTCAGTATGAATATGCCGCGTAAGCATGTCAGGGCGTGATATTCGTATTTTGTACTACTTGGTACAAGGGGTGCTGGGTGCACCACAGCAGTTACTCGCGGTTGGACGCGATGTCCGTTGGGCGACGTTAGCCCGCAGTATTTCACTATTAGGATCGTCGGCGACCTAGTATATGTAGGGACAACTTTAGTTCCCCGCTGGTGAATTCGTGCACGGTTATGTATATTTTGTTATATTATCTTAAAGGACCTGCCGATACCTGTAAAAAAGCCGAAAACTGACCGAATTCCGTAAGTGTCTCATTTTCTTATGTGTACTAAGTCAAACCTTACTTTGTAGTAGAGGGAACGCAATTAATTAGTCGTATTCTTGTTTCTTATTTGAGTAAAGCGAGGCCGGAATATGTTAAGATTGGAAAGCACGTATAAAAAATATACTTATGAGAAGTTTGTTAGTATCGAATGTCTGCATAGGGAGGGCATATTGTAAATAGGTGATGAGTGTTAAGAAGGTGTAAAATATATGGGATCATACAGCGAGATCAATGCATGTTTGATATGTTTCCTATTGCCGATGTAACGTCATATTTGTGTGAAATATTTGTTTATGCAATGCGTACAGTTTAGGTTTTGTTTCAGGGTTTTTGCCCCTGGTTACGAGAATTGAATAAAGCTACTCATAGTAAAGACACACGCCACTCGAGTCTTTATGTTGTCCAGTCGAATCGTTTCGCCTTACCCGTGACAATTATAGAATGTGAAAATGAAGAAATAAAGACTTTCCTGTTAAGTTCTCGTCCAAAACGTGTCATATTGTGTATGATCGTTGAATACTGGGAAAACGTAACTGGACACATTATTGCTTCTCTTACGTAGTCATAAGCATACGTCATAATGTTTGTGCATCATTTGGTTGGACATCTACTTAAGTAGTATTTGTTCACCATCGTTTTATTTTGGCCATTTATTCCCTATGCTACTACCCATAGGGAACAGCAAACTAGTATCCTGTTTCCTGTGGGATGAACATGTGAGGTGAGGGGTTTTAAATGTGGGGGCCAAGTTTACACTGATAGTTAGTTGCCTAAATCTTTATGGAAGGACCAGAGGACCGAGCGATGGATTGGATAAAGGGAGGGGCGTTGTCCTGGGATTATTTAATCATACTCATATGAAGGAGGATCTGGGGATCCTCTCTTATAAAAAAGTGGATGAGAAATGATGCATTTAGAGGCATGTTATGAATATATGTTAGGTCTGTATAAGAAGCTGTTAGCGCTAAATTGTGGTGATATACCGTCATAAATTCCCCAACAGGGCAGGAGAGGAACCCTTTTCCAATGTAATACTCCTAAGGGAACAATAAGTGCTTCATCACAGACCCATAGTAAATGTCTGTCTGTGGAGAATGAATCAGCTGTTTCCCAATCAGAATTGGTAGGAAATAAGCAGGATCTAAGCAAACTTAAGTCTTACAATCATTTGAAAAGGTTGCAAGGAAGTCCTAAAAGGTTTCCAACTGTAAAAGTATCACAACTACCGGAAACGCATAAACCATTCCCAAACGAGGAATATAGAACAAAATCTTGTCTTGAGTGGGAGGCCATGCCAGCAGAAACAGAATAAAGAAACCAAGAACAAAGCTGTAAGAACAAAATTTTTTTACCCCAAAAAAATAATAGAAACAAATAATTTAGGGTATTCCTCCATCATAATAAAGCTTCTCTATTAAAAATATATACACATGATTGGCTATAATTTTAGAACCACATCTTCAGTTTTCAAATAATGACACCACGTTCTATTTCAGAACTGGAACGACAAATATAAAAGCTTTCTTATGATAAAAGATTACCCTCAACAGATACAGAACTTGTTAATCTTTTTTCAATGTATGATCAAACAACAACCTTACAAAATGGATACTTATTACTAATAAAATTCCATAATTGAATACTGATATTCATCAGCTATTTTGCAATGATTACATCTGTTCGCAGATGATGCATAATTCTACTGAGACACACATGCTTTGTCAATTGTAAATTTGACAAAATTACATACAAATATACAGATGGCAAGTAGCACAATCGTCATCAACTTGAAAATCTTCTGATATATTGAAAAAAAATTGGCAGTTCTGACAATACTGTGACACTACATTTGAAAATAAACTAAAAATAAACTAAAGACTAATTTAGGGTAGATTCCATCATAATAAAGCTTCTCTATTAAAAATATATACACATGATTGGATTTACTTAACACTATAATTTTAGAACCACATCTTCAGTTTTCAAATAATGACACCACGTTTTATTTCAGAACTGGAACGACAAATATAAAAGCTTTCTCATGATAAAAGATTACCCTCAACAGATACAGAACTTGTTTATCTTTTTTCAATGTATGATCAAACAACAACCTTACAAAATGGATACTTATTACTAATAAAATTACATAATTGAATACTGATATTCATCAGCTATTTTGCAATGATTACATCTGTTCGCAGATGATGCATAATTCTACTGATACACACATGCTTTTTCAATTGTAAATTTGACAAAATCACATACAAATATAACAGATGGCAAGTGGAACAATTGTCATCAAATCAACTTGAAAGTCTTCTGATATATTGAAACAATTTTTTAGTTCTGACAATACTGTGACACTACATTTGAAAATAAACCATATACTGTTTATGAGGCATGAAGGCATCATAGGCAGTAAAGGCACATCTACCTAAAGCAAGATCATCATTGTCACTTTAACCAGACCTTCTCTGGTTCCTCATATACAACAGTACTTCAACTACAATAGCAAAGCTATAAAATCAGTTCATACAGCTCATAAATAAATAATTAAGTATGTAATCAATCATCCAAAAGTTGTTTCACCATCGATGGTTATGTAGCCATATTTCTTTACATCGAAAGGAAAGAGAGTTGTAACATGAAATAACAGACGGGATCGAAGGAGTACAGCTACAGCTTACTAAATACACAGTGTACCACAATACTTATGTACAAAAATATCTTATTCTCAGAAACAAGATCCATCGACAAAAAGTTTGAACCAGAAAGTCAACTTTACTTCTTGAGATATCGTGTTTACAAGGGTTTTAGCCTTTGCCCTCTGGTGACCTCAAATGAAAAACACTAGGGATCATCTGCTAACAAAGGAATACCTACTTACCAACTTTCAAGTTCAGGAAACTTTTGGTTCATGAGATATCGTGTGTACGAGCCAAGGCGTCACATACACACACCCGAACATGCCATCATGAATGCAAAGGTTACGATTATCATCGAAACCAAAAAAGTAGAGTACCGAAAAAACATCACAAGAATAGAACTTTCAAATAATTTAGGGTAGCCCTCCATCTTAATGACGCTTCACTATTAAAGCTTTATACTGGTTCTTTCTTCATAAAATACAATTTCAGTTCTGCATCTTCAATCTCTAAATAACTATTTTGTGTTTATTTCAGTAATGGAACAACAAACATATATACTTCTTTATGATAAAGGATTCCTTATGATACAGGATAACATAACAACCTTACAAAATGGTTGTGGATCCTTCTAATAATACATAATAGAGTACTGTTATTCATCAGCTATTTTGCAATGAGTAAATTTGAGCACAGACAATGCCTATATTTAACTGATACACACATGCTTTGTCAAAAACAAATTTAGCTCAAGTTACATACAAATACACAGCTGACAACTTCAAAATGTTCTCATGAAACAGGTGGCATAGGGCACAACTGCCATCAAAATTAACTTCAACATTATCTGACAATTTGATAAGTTCTGACAATTACTTTGGCACTTCATCCGAGAATAACAACATCTTCTGATGAGATGTAATATCTTCCGCTCGAAACATATTAAAGTAGCAATAACACATGTAGCTATAGGTTGTTATGAACATGATCATCATCTACACCTCAATCAGTTGCTCTGGTTCCTCATATTTTGCAATGAAATATAAATTATTTCACACTGCAAAACGACCGTATCGGTTTGGTAATTCAAAGATTATTCTCATCCCCGACATATGGTTCTTACGGTCACGTGAGGCAGTCTTGAAAAGTCCACCTCAAAGTTTACAGTTTACACAAAAATACTGCAACTTTGCTCCTTGCCATTAGTCAATTGCTATAGCAAAGCTATATGTATAGCATTTTAACAAACAATATCATTATAAACACCCCAAACCAGTAAAGACTAGATCTTTAAGTTTATATACAAAAATATATCAACTCTGCTTGTAGCCAGTCAAAATAACCATCTCTACTGCTCACATTAATGACTATGGTTGGCATTCACAACTTCTGACTGAGAGCAGGGTCCACTTGAGGTGTACATTCCCAGGAACATGCAATGCTGCATCTCTGAGAATTACTTAATCAAAGTTCTTATCTGAACTTTCTTTCAATATAATTTAAATGCGCATTGAAAGGCTCACAGATTTCTGCTCTTTATAATTATCATATCTGCTTTGATCAACCAAAAGTGACATGTACAGGAATGCAATGGTAAGTTATAGAAACATCTTATGAAGTTGCCTGGAAGCTCTTCTTTGTATAAAATGACAGGAGAGCCCGGCCTACTTGACAAATATGTTGAGTTCCATGTATTAGACCATAGTTTGGATACATCTCAGCAGAACCACCAATCACATCATCTTTTGGTTGCTATTGGTTGGATAACTTGCAGTTGTCTTACCTCTTGCACTGTGTGTATAATTTATTGCACTTCCTGCCACTGTGATGAATATTCAGTTTGCTTCAACCAATATTGTGAGTGTAGTACCTCCTTTTCCTTTCATGCTTTTTTTTTGGACAAGCAATGTTATCTCTGGCACGACACTTTGTCTTTAAGGTAACTATGGAAGTCCTTGTTAAAATGAACATGTATTTGTATGTAACCATGAAGGAATGTACAAAACGATGCCAATCATTCAACATCAAACTTTGGTATTTAACCTAGGTTCATAGCTGATTTATCAGCATACAACAGCTTCAATGTCTTGCGCATTTCTCACTTCTAGTTCCCTGGGCTCTCCGGATGCTGTGCTGCTACTGCCACTGTGATGAATGTTCAGTTTGCTTCAACCAATATTGTGAGTGTAGTACCTCCTTTTCCTTTTTCCTTTCATGCTTTTATTTTCGACAAGCAAAGTTACCTCTGGCATAACAACTATTGCATGTTACACTTTGTCTTAAGGTAACTATGGAAGTCCTTGTAAAAATGAACATGGAAGTATTTGAACGTAACCATGAAGGAATGTACACAACGATGCCAATCATTCAACATCAAACTTTGGTATTTAACCAAGGTTCATAGCTGATTTATCAGCATTCAACATCTTCAGTGTCTTGTGCATTTCTCCCTTCTAGGTCCCTGGGGTCTCTGGATGCTATGCTGCTACTGGGACTAGATGACACTCCTTAAAAAGAAAAACACACAGAAAATTACATGTAATGTTATTGAGGAAGGCCATTGATTATGCACTATGAATTCCAAATAGGGATGAAGGCTAGCATGTTGAAAAGTACTGATGGAAGATTTGCTTAAAATGTACCTATATCTTGGTGTTCCATTTTACAACAAACAAATGTTTTGGGAAGGTGAGAGGGGGGGGGGGAGTTACAGAAAGAGAGGCATTTTACCTTTTTAATGCCATATCTGTTACTTGTTTTGTCGTTTTTGGCCTCCCTTGTTCCTCTCCCGCCTTTGAGGGGCTTGCCTGTGTTGTATGTTCTTTTACGTGTTGAAAAAAACGAGTAGCCATGTGCGCACATGGTGTCATCTACGACAGACGAACAGTGAATCGAGAGACAAGATTTTCAGAGTAAGTCGTGGATTTTTCATGGTAGCAGAGCGAGGTTCGCCAAAGAGATATAATGGCGCAATCTTACAAAGTTCCGCCCAAGTTGGGCGATGACTCATCTTATGATACGTGGAAGAACGAAGTCGAAATTTGGAAACTGGTAACCGACCTGGCTCCAGAAAAGCAAGCCCTGGCGATAACACTGTCCGTTACTGGGAAAGCGAAAGAGACCGCCCTGCAAATTAAAGCTGAAGACCTCAATAAAAGTACGGGGTTGAACACTCTTTTCAAAGAATTGGATTCTGTCTATAAAAAAAAAGAGATAGACAGTGCATATGAAGCCTACACTGTGGTCATTGGTCAAGATGGGGTAGTGATTTTTGTTAGACATGGTGGAACTTATGTTCGTGTACACAGGTGTAGGTTAACAAAATTTAAAGATTCTACCAACGTCAGTGCAGAGGGTATCACTGAAAAAGTTGCCGACAGTACAACAGATAATTTTATCGCCAGTAAAGTCAGAGAAGATAATAATTCCCCTCAGGTCAATGTAGAGGCTGATGATGACAGTGACGATGAAATTATTCCTCAACGTAAAAATGCACATCCTCAGAGCCATTCTCTTGGATCAAATATGTCACAAGTAACCCCTCAAATAGGACAATTCATGAAGTTCTCCTCTGGTGATGGAGAAAGAAAAGCTGTAAAGATCTTGTCTCGTGCAGGAAAGGCCTCTGGAAAACATAACGATTGGTATAATGTTGAGTATTTTGAGCCACACTCAGCAGCTGGTTTGAAACAATCAATTGATATGGGGAGAGTCAGCAATTTAGAAATAGCCAATGCTCCTGACAATCCTGAAAACATCCTTATTGTAGAAAGCTCTTTTGACAAGGCCAAGCAGGAAGAGTTGCAGAAATGGAAGGATTTTTCAGTATACAAAGAAGTAAAAGATGTAGGCCAAAGGTGCATTTCAACAAGGTGGATTTGTACTATTAAAGACTCTCCTGAGGGGAATGTTCAAAAGGCACGTCTAGTTGCTAGAGGCTTTGAAGACTTAGAGCGGAGTGGCATCAAAACAGATTCCCCCATTTGTGATAAAGAATCACTTAGGGTTATTTTTTCCATTGTTGCCCAGAAAGCATGGACACTGAAATCCATGGATATAAAAACTGCCTTTTTGCAAGGGACGCAGTTTAGTAGAAACATATTTGTTCGTCCACCAAAAGAAGCGAAAGTAAAGCATTCAGTATGGCATCTTCAGAAATGTGTTTATGGACTGAGTGATGCATCCCTTTGCTGGTACAATAGGGTCAAAGAAGTGATGCTGGACTGTGGGGCAGCTGTATCTTCTGTTGATCCAGCAGTGTTTTATTGGTTCACTGAAGAACTCAGAGGGATCTTGGCAAGTCATGTTGATGACTTCATTTGGGCAGGAGATGACAAATTTGAAAGAGATGTCATTGATAAGATAAAAGCTCGCTTGTGTGTAGGCCAGGAAGAGGCAGAGTCCTTCCAATACATTGGTTTGCACGTACAGTCTGATAGTTGTTATGTTACGTAGATCAACACAAGTATGCGCAGTCACTTCAACCTATTCCATTTCGGAAGGAGAGAGCCAGAGAAAAGGAACTCCCTCTTACTTCGGAGGAAACCGACAAGTTGCGCTCAAAAGTCGGCCAGCTATTATGGATTGCTAATCAAACTAGACCAGATGTATTGTTTGATGTTTCCTCCTTGTGTTCCACTCTGAAGAATGCTAAAGTGTTGGATCTATTGGAAACTAACAAAGTCATATGTAAAATTCACTCTGAAAATGTAAGACTGAGCTATCAATACTTGGGAAGAAAAGATTCTTTGAAACTAGTTGTTTTCAGTGATGCTTCCTTGGGTAACCTACAGGATGGTGGAAGCCAGGGAGGATATATTATTTTCCTCACAGGTGACAATGGCTGTATGTCACCACTTGCTTGGCAATCCAAGAAGATCAGAAGAGTTGTTCGCAGCACCCTTTCAGCTGAAGCTTTGGCCATGGCAGACGGAATCGACACAGGCATTTTTCTAGCTACTATATTTTGTGAACTCTTCTTTGGAAGTCCAAGGCCAGAGCTATTACCATTGTTGTGTATTACTGACAATCACTCTCTTTACGACACAAGAAATTCAACGAATCATGTTCCTGAGAAACGCTTACGTATTGAGATCAGTGGAATCAAAGAGCTCATTCTCTCCAAGCACATATCCTCTCTCAAGTGGAGTGAAGCAAAGACTCAAGTTGCTGACTGCCTCACTAACAAGAGCCCAAGGGCACTGTGGTTCCTTGCGTAGGGGTATATGACAATACACATAATATTATCATAGCAAGATTGGGCTCAAATAGTCCAAGTAATTGTGGTCCTACATGTACCCATAAAGTAACCAACACTATAGCCAACACATTTGTGATCACAAATTGTGATCGGAGTTTTGATCGGAAGGCACTTTTGAGATCTGAATATGGCGTCGAAAATGTAAGAAATATAAGGTCACCTACAAACGGGTCAACAGATATGATAACATTGGTGACCTCAGATCACATGACCGTTAAGTTTGAAAATGTTCCACCACCCCATTCACAACTTGTCCCAAAATATCAATCGTGTCAGACCATGGCACTGGGAGTTAATTGCATTAAATGTCTAAACATTAACTTTGAACTTGCATAACTTCACACACAAAGGTCACCCGGGGGTCAACCCATTGACATGTATGATCAGAAGGTACCTTTGACATCTGAAAATAGCATCAAAACTGTAAAAATCCCCAAAACACTTAAAGGTCACCAGAGGTCAAGTTGAGGTCAAGGGTCACCCAGATGGGGGTCGACAATTGGATTACATTGAAGCAACTCCCAACCCTAACGGACAATGCGCTCTCAAGTTATCGCAAAAATACTTGTTTTTTAACATTGACCTTTGGTGACCTTGGATCACATGACCGTTAAGTTTGTAAATATTCCCCTATACCATTTGCAACTTGTCTTAAAATATCAACCCTGTCACACCTTGGCACTGGGAGTTATTGCATTAAATGTCTGAAATTTAACTTTGACCTCATATAACTTCACACACAAAGGTCACCTGGGGTCAACCCATTGACATTTTTGATCAGTGAGACGTGCATATAGCATCAGAACTATAAAAATTCAGACATTTTTTCTTTGCCCATTTTCTCCCCCCAAAATATTAGTTTTTTAACATTACTTGACCTTTGGTGACCTTGGATCACATGACAGTTAAGTTTGAAAATATTCCCCTATACCATTTGCAACTTGTCCCAAAATATCAACCATGTCACACCTTGGCACTGGGAGTTATGGCACTAAATGTCTGGAAATGAACTTTGACCTTGTATAACTTCTCACACAAAGCTCACCCGGGTGTCAACCCATTGACATTTATGATTGGTGAGACGTGAATATACCATCAAAACTATAAAAATTCAGACATTTTTTGCTTTGCCCATTTTCTCGCCCAAAAATACTAGATTTTTAACATTAATTGACCTTTGGTGACCTCGGATAACATGACCGTTAAGTTGGAAAATATTCCCCTATACCATTTGCAACTTGTCCCAAAATATTAACCGTGTAACACCTTGGCACTGGGGGTTATGCATTAAATGTCTAAAAATTAACTTTGACCTTGTATAACTTCACACACAAAGCTCACCTGGGTGTCAACCCATTTGACATATTTGATCGGAAGGTACCTTTGATATCCAAATCTAGCATCAAAACCAAACATTTTCTTTTTCGCCCGTTTTCTCCCAAAATAAGCACATTTTTTCTAATGTGACCTTTGACCTTTTGACCTTGGTTTCAGATGTAGTTTGATCTCCTGATTCCAAAAATCAACACGACAAGTCTGTACAGCCATCCTAACTCGACCGAAAACTTTGACCCCATTATAACTTCACACGCAAAGGTCACAAGGGGTCAACCTATTGACATTTATGATCAGAAGGTACCTTTGACATTTGAAAATAGCATCGAAACTGTAAAAATCCCCAAAAAACTTAAAGGTCACCAGAGGTCAAATTGAGGTCAAGGGTCACCTAGATGCGGGTCGACAATTGGATTACATTGAAGCAACTCCCAACCCTAACGGACAATTCGTTCTCAAGTTATCGCAAAAATATTCGTTTTTTTAACATTAATTGACCTTTGGTGACCTTGGATCACATGAATGTTAAGCTACAAAATGTTCTCCTAACCAGTTTACAACTTGTCCCAAAATATCAACCGTGTCACACTTTGGCACTGGGAGTTGTTGCATTAAATGTCTGAAAATTAACTTTGACCTTGTATAACTTCACACACAAAGGTCACCTGGGGTCAACCCATTGACATTTTTGATTGGTGAGACGTGAATATACCATCAAAACTATAAAAATTCAGACATTTTTTGCTTTGCCCATTTTCTCGCCCAAAAATACTAGATTTTTAACATTAATTGACCTTTGGTGACCTCGGATAACATGACCGTTAAGTTGGAAAATATTCCCCTATACCATTTGCAACTTTTCCCAAAATATTAACTGTGTAACACCTTGGCACTGGGGGTTATGCATTAAATGTCTAAAAATTAACTTTGACCTTGTATAACTTCACACACAAAGCTCACCTGGGTGTCAACCCATTTGACATATTTGATCGGAAGGTACCTTTGATATCCAAATCTAGCATCAAAACCAAACATTTTCTTTTTCGCCCGTTTTCTCCCAAAATAAGCACATTTTTTCTAATGTGACCTTTGACCTTTTGACCTTGGTTTCAGATGTAGTTTGATCTCCTGATTCCAAAAATCAACACGACAAGTCTGTACAGCCATCCTAACTCTGACCGGAACTTTGACCCCATTATAACTTCACACGCAAAGGTCACAAGGGGTCAACCTATTGACATTTATGATCAGAAGGTACCTTTGACATCTGAAAGCATCGAAACTGTAAAAATCCCCAAAACACTTAAAGGTCACCAGAGGTCAAATTGAGGTCAAGGGTCACCCAGATGCGGGTCGACAATTATTCCGACATTATTCCAGGTAATGTTAAGCATGCTAGAACTGTTCGTTCTCAAGCAGAGGATTATTTGTTATGTAATAGTTTGTTATTCAGGATATTTTAGCATGAGACTAATGATGCTAAGATGACTCTTCAGTTAGTCGTACCTGAGACTATGGTGGAACAAATAATATCACGATATCACGATGACTTGTTAAGTAATCATCAGGGTGTAATGCGTACATATTTGACCATTAGACAGCATTTCTATCTGCGCAATATGTTTCAACGCATCAGTAATTATATTCAGGCATGTCTCCGTTGTCAAGAATTCCGTAAAAAACCGGACAAATTGAGACAATATCATGCTCGCATTCCTGATTCTTATCGTCCCTTTGACAGACTTAGTCTGGATTTCAAGACTATGCCCACAACGGCTACAGGATTTAAACATTTGATGGTTGTTTGTGATGAGATCA
>KN882977.1:85176-113048 GCA_000934455.1 Apostichopus parvimensis
TTTGTTGATTTTCTTGAAGTGGATGTATATGATTCACAAGGTTTCAAAGTAGTTTTGAAACTATGCCTTCATTCAAGAGGAGTTTTGTAAATGAGTTTGTGATATTTTAAGGTTCTTTTTTTAATATACAAAAATTTATGGAACGCCAAGGTGTTCTGTTCAGTTAAAAGATAACTAAGTCCAGTATTCTCTGATCTCACCCCAATCACAGCATGATTTCACTTTTGATAAATGTATTACATGTATGAAATGTATTTTTTTTAGATTACATCATATGATGTCATCAGTATTGAAGAGGTACACAAACATTTTTCATGGAGATAGTGTCAATGTATATACCATATGATCATTTTAATAATTGTTAAACCAAGATGTTAACCTTTGAGATACATGAAGACCATTTATTGAAGTCAATGAATATTAATGAATGTGCTTACACTACCTTCTTGA
The DNA here is from genome assembly GCA_000934455.1 of Apostichopus parvimensis. Lineage (NCBI taxonomy): Eukaryota > Metazoa > Echinodermata > Holothuroidea > Aspidochirotida > Stichopodidae > Apostichopus > Apostichopus parvimensis. The sequence goes on from KN882977.1 coordinate 85,627, forward strand.
GATAATGATAAGTTAAAGCAGTATGATGTTAAAATTTTGGAGTATCCAAAAATTTTAAAAGATTGAGGGGGATGTCATGAAATAGTAATACTGCCTCTTTAATGTTACCGACAAACTCCATCGAGACATCGTACAGGCCCTTTATATATTTATCTAGGTCAAGGAATCAGTTTTCCCACGAGAAGTTTTAACTATCTTATTGAATCTTGTTACAGGGCCTTTTCCCAAAATAGATTCCATTGTATCTGTAGAACATTCGAGAAGGTTCTTCTCACGTGGTATGGAAGTTTCCATAAGAAAGGGGTGGACTTCCAAACTCCCAACCAATCAGGGCAGATCAGTGCTTTCTAGACTAATTTTTATATCGTTAAGTTAATGTAGGATGAGCAGGTTATTGGCTGCCTTCTGATTGTGCGCAGTGGGAATTTTATAGAAGTAAGGTATAAAAGGCGGCATGGTCCCGCATGTTCTGCACTCCGTCACAAGTTAGTTACTTCGTCACCACCTCGTCATCACTTCGTCACCATTTCATCACTCTTTCAAATTGGGTAATTGACGGAGTTAAATCATTGTAATTTTATTTGTGAGAGAATCGACAGAGAAGAAATTATACCGAATCACTAAATCAATCCGATCTTGTCAACTTGTTTTCTTTTCTGAGAACTCATTGTTTTCCTTGTCTCCTGAAGAAGCATAAAATACGGCATCAAGATAACCCCAGTACCTTTCTATCGCGAGTCCCGATACAATATTAACAGATTGAGGAGCCGGGCTCGGCACTATATTACACTAGGTCTCCCCAAAGGACTTTTGTAAATAGTTTTGTTTTCCTTTCTTTGGATGCCTTTGCTTTGTTTTCTTTTTTTAAGAAGGGGGAGTTGTTACTTGTTTTGTCGTTTTTGGCCTCCCTTGTTCCTCTCCCGCCTTTGAGGGGCTTGCCTGTGTTGTGTTCTTTTACTTGTTGAGAAAAACGAGTAGCCATGTGCGCACATGGTGTCATCTACGACAGACGAACAGTGAATCGAGAGACAAGATTTTCAGAGTAAGTCGTGGATTTTTCAATATCCTTTCCAGTACTTCTATTCAACCCATATACTTTCAAATTTTTTAATCTTTGAGAAATATGTCTCTCTTTAAACAGTCTGGGCTAAATATTTGTCGGAAATGAACTAAAACATTTACTGCTAATTAGCTTAATCAATGCCAAGCAATACTGGAATGAATATTATGTCCTTCAAATAGTTGCTGAAAACAGGGAACTACAAGCAGGGCTTGACATAAGCCTCAAAAAGGGCACAGCAAAAACAAAATGAAACTGAGGAAGGGCACTGACAGCGTTTTTCGCAACACTTAGTCATTTGAGGAGCGGTAAAAGTGTAAAATCAGATTATTTGAATACAATACAAAAACAAGAATTAGACTACCAATTTTTTTTTTCAAGTTGGAAGTTTTAGTTACAGTTTTAAGTTGTCAGGTGAAAAACTGCAAAAATCATGATATCGAATGACAAAAACTTTGACAAAAACTCCTTAATTTTTTTATATATTGCAAATTATGACTGATGGCATGTACAAAATGCCTAATGAAATAATTCAGGTATTTAATCACCTTTAGAGTGTATTGGTCTTCTGACACAAAACATTTTTTTTTCTTCACGTTCTTTTTGGTTCATTAACCAACTCGGCAGTTCCATACTTTGTCGGCAAAAGATGTTTTCCAAACAGATAATTGTGTATTGTGGATTTGATTTTCTGCAAACAAGCTCATGAGGGGTCGTGTGTCATTTCATTTTGATATTAATAACTTGAAACTCGGAACAAAGTGATTACAACTTGTTAAAAAGTTTTGAATATTGTAGTAATTTAGGGCTCTTATATATTTAGGTTAGATGGAGATTTCCACATGTTTATTGTTAGGCCTAGTAGTCTACTTGGGCTGCTAGTATTATATTTGACTGTTAAGGGTTTGCCTGGGCATAACCAAGCTGTCATGATACCGATATTTAACAAACTTTTTTAACTGGTTTAGAAAATGAATATTTAACACATGCTTATGAATGCATTTAAAGCACATTACGTACTACGTAAGCTCCACCCATTCCCTATGATTTATGGCAATATTAGATTTTAAGTTATGTCTTCGCTGTAATTTTACTAATAGAGGGAATGGTCCCTGAAGTTTGTGAACAACCTTCGTACAAAGTCAAAAGGATTTTACTGTGTGAATTCCCTCACATTAAACTCATTGGAAAAGTCCCATTGACTTAATGTGTGAAAGAAAACTGATCATCAAAGAGCAACCTCCACAAGGAAACCTCCACAAGATTGTTGGGTTACTCTATGATGTAACTTAGTGTACAAATCATAATGTACAGCACTGAAAGATGGTCAGGAACCGATGGCAAAAAATGGAAAAATGGAACAATTAAAGCCTGAGAAAAATTATTTTTGTCATTGCTCCCACAAACATTTTGCACCTTTTAATGATAAGAAAGGTGAGGCTGCAGAACCCAAACAAATATATTCTAAAATTCTTAAATTTAAATCTGTGTCTAGCAGAATATACTGGTACTGACCTGAATCTGCAAATGACTCACGATTCTTCTGTAAAAACAAAAAGTTCAGACAACATTACATATAATGATCAACCAATGTGTCTTTTGGAACAGAATATCAAAAGTTTGTAATTCATCCTGTACATTTAACACCGTACACAAAACAAAAACAAGCAAACAAAGATTAGTGATTCCTTGTCACATTTTGCATTAGAATATTTCATGGGTAAAAAAAGACAAAATTACTAGTTTAGACCATTGCTGGATTCACATGATCAACAAGGTTTTCATGCGTATGTGGACCCTGCTTACAATGCATATGATGTCTTAAACAAATCCAAAGAAAATAGGAGAAAATGACCCTACCTGGCTACGAATGTAGCCAGGCTCTGTAAGATTATGGATCCTTAAGTACTACACCTTTACTAGCTAGGTGTTCGAGGGTAAGCCTATGTAGTAACTCACTTTAACTTTGAACTGCTACTCGATTAGTAAATTTGCGTTTTTTTCAATTTGCTATTCTTTTCATATGGTGCAGGAAAATGTCAATGTTATTCCACTACACTGCTAAAATCAAAGCCATCTTTTACACAATGAAAAGCTTCAGGCAGTGGCGGAGCTAGGGGTATTGGTCAGGGGGGGGCGAGAATAGTCTGTAGGGGCGCTTTCGACACTATCTAAGCGGAGCGCCACCATTGGTTGGCGCGGATTGTACAGAAATTTTTTGAGTAAAGATACACTCTAGATCGCCGGAAATGACCCTTTCCGGGCCTTGCTAATTTGCAGATAAACGAAGAATAAATAGGTGTTATCGCCATTTTGTCAAAAAATAAAACAAAAAAAATGTGACAAATGTCAATAGGTAGATGAGAGCGCAACAAAAAAGTCAATAATCGCAAATAAGTAAAAAGTGGTAAAAAGCTGAAAAGGGCGCCAGCAGTCCATTTGAGTCCCCTGACTGTATGGACGCTCCGCTACTGGCTTCAGGTTGACAAAGCATGTATCGTCCACTTACAACCTGTTCAAGTATAAATCCTGTTGAGCATAGTGCATTTTCTATCTAACAAGGTTAAAATTCTTACTCAACAATTGCGAGTTGCCCAGTGTATTTGTTGAGGCCTGGTAGCAATGTCCTTCAGTATGATGCCTTTGATATCATAAATAACTACTGATTATTATTTTCATATGTCTGTGTTATAAAACTCCCACCAATTCAACACTATGGTTGAAGCCTTTATTACCACTTCAAAAGCTATTGATAAGGTGACCCATCATTGATTTCTAACATGTTAGTGGTGTGTACTGTATCTGACAAAATGTTAAATTAAAAAGGAAATTTAAGCATCAAACCAAACAAGGTTTACTTCTAAGCACACTATTTTTATCCTAGATGAATATTGTTTTGTGAGTAAAGCCACAAACATTCTGAGATCTTACCAGAAGGTGAAAGATTTTGGTACGCATTTCCCGGAAATGACTGCACTGAATACACCCGGCTTTGATGTTATCTTTCAAGAAAGAATGAAAGATAATATGAAACAGGTAAGCACTTTTGTTTGAAGAAATTCAACAATTTTAAGTTTATAATGTATTCTTATTGAATAACAGAAAGGCGGATAGTAAATGAATGGAAAAGGCTAGTGAAACGTTATACGTGGTTGGTTACATTTAGTAAACACAAAATCTATATTAACTGCACCTACAAATCCAATCAATAAATTGAAGATAAAGAAAACTATTTCTGCTACTTACCTTTGTTGTTTACTGGTTGCTGCAATTTAAATGTCAGAAAGATTTGTGGTCATAGATTCCAAAAGTGTTGTAAACAAGGTGAGAAGATAGATGTAAATTTATCAAAATGGTTTCAAGTATTTTGTTCCATTATTAACTTAACACAGAATGGACCAGCTAAATTTGAGCTAATATCTCATAGCAGGCTTACATGTTCCCACTGTAGTTTAACATCAATGGCCAGTACTAAGGTTGATTTGTTCACATTCAAATAAAATTACAAGTACAAAGAGAGAATTTGTCAACATTAGAGATCACAGCATTAACTTTAGCATGTCTTTGATTTGGGATATTCTTTAAGTCAGACAATGTGCCAATAATGTGGAAGTGAAAATATACTTCACTGTTATTTCAAAACTTCAGCCCAACATCTACTGATTAATTCAACTCAAATGTGTCTGAATGTAACTTAATTAGTTAACTGAATAACCCTCCTTTCTTCACTCCAGGGAGTGTGTTATTGTAGATGGTCTGTGATGTCAAGATGGTTATAGCAAATGTTATTTAAAATCACTACTCTCCTGTTATAATATTCTATTAGTTGAAAGAAAATCATTCAATGTTGTCTGTATTTCACAGATAACCATAATGACATACTGGTATTGTCATAACACTGTTCTTTTTCAAATAATGTAGGCTTGTCAGTAACTTCCATGGTGAATACTTCCATTGGAGGAGAAACAAAGTTCCTCTGCTTTCAAAAGTTATCACCCTTGCTTCAATTCCCACTTTCAAAAACGCCAAATAACATGCACTGACCTGGCCACAATTGTCTACTATGCAGCAAGGAAAGAATAAATTTCAGTTGTTGTGATTGACAGAATGCATACCACTGCAGTATAATCCTATGTGGATCGTAATCAATGTAGAATACACACACATCCGACAAACTCTTCACAGAGTGCCGAAGCCAATTTTTCAGAAACGTTTTGTCACTTAATATTCTTCAGACATAAATTTCCATATATTTAAATTCACATAAAACTTCCCACAGTTATGACCCATGGGTTTAACTCATTGATGGACAATGCTACTGGTGATAAACTCCAGTTTGACCTAAACCTAACAAGCAAAGATAAGTAAGATGGTCTCGAAAAAGAGGCACAAAGACTTCCTGGAGAATTAACATGAAATTCAACCATTTCATGATTTCTCTTGTAATAAGCACAAAATGACATCTGAACTATTCTGTTGCACTGCATATTGTGCAACTTCACAGAAAAAAAATTGCTTAAAGTTATGGTTGCTGTAAATCTGAACAAGCCTCTCGGAGAGGCAGTTTGGAAGCATCCTTTCATTAGGCTGCCAGTAGCTTCACATAACCTTTGACATTATATTACTGTGCCCCTCCTTTTAAGCAACTATCAGCTGATTATTGTTACCAGCTTTATTCAAATTTAGATTCAAAGCCAAATGATGAACCTTAGGACATACATGTGTTTGTATGCTATATTTTCTTGCAAAATGCAAAGCAGAAATTTGAACCAAAAATGTAACAAAGACAATGATCTACAAGTAACTAAGCTTTGTTTACACATACAGATAACTGTATCAACGGTAGGGTACATCCACCAAAGCAAAATATTCGATCATTACCAGAATATACATAAACAATCTCTGATTATTTCTCAAAGCAACTGAAAGTCAGTAAAATATCTCACCAGAGGTACCTCTTCTTCTTGCCTAATTGGGTGTTCAGCCTCTTCGCGATCTGTGGTGAAGATGAAAGCTCTTATATCTGACATGGGCAATGACTTTTTACCTCTACAAAACAATAGGATTATTGTACTGAAGAAGAGGATCCCAACAAAGTTCATCCAAGCTTTACTTACAGGAATTATTGTTAACAATTTTCTCTGGCTTTGATCTCTGGGGACCTCAAAAAGGCCTTTGAACTCTCCAGCAATGGATAAGTGTCTTGTCCTCACTAGAGTGGATCCACTTACAATGTATGAAGTATACTCAAGTTAATTTGGGAGTTACCATGTGTACTAAGTTTTCAGAAAAAGGGAGCAAGATCTAAAGAGAGGAATATTGACAAAATGCAAATTCTTGTAAAATTTTTCCCAATACAAGAACTCCTCCTTGATGAACATTGGGTTCATACAAATGTTATAATAAATTAATGACCTCAGCAAAATTTAAAGAGTTCTGCAACAACTCTGGAGATATCTGGAATGACCAAGAAATGCCATACAGTAGTCAGTTTCCCTATACGTTCTGTATGTCACATATCAATGCATCAAAGCATGTATTGGAAGAACCACAATGCCAACTCAATGGGCAAAATGTATGTTATTATGAAGTATGAATCTGACAGACTTATGGATGGCCAACTGAAATCCTATATAGAAACATTTAACATGCACGAATACAGTGTAATCTTACCGTTTCTCTGTCTTGGGTTCTGAAGAGAAAGAAATATTATGTGAAACTTAGTTGAAACACTACAACAATTGATCGTACTAACAAATACATCAACTCACTGTGTGTTGAGATATTGAAACATCACATTTGTACCATCATTAATTAAATGAATGTGTACTGGGAAGTTGAAACAATACATAAGGACATTCAGTACCTTGAACTCATATAAGTTCAATGTTAGTGTAAATGAAAATCACAAAATTATACTAAGCTGCAATCCACTAGATACACTTTGATTATTCTTATTGTATCATTGAATAACAATGTTGCAACAACATAATGACAAATAGAAACATAAGTTCAAAAGAGTGACTTCTATTTAAGTAGCTGCAGTAACGTTACGCAGATGTGAAAAAAGACATGAACCTCTAAATAATTGTACAAAATGTAACCTTTGAATTATTCCCTATTCTAATTGGCTAAAAAGTAAAAGTGTTACTGATGTTGCAAGTTTTGGACACACTGCATGCAGCCATTTCAATATTCTTGCAAACATTCTTGATGATGTTCCAGTAAAATCCCTTTCAAACTCTTAGATTTTTGGATATATGGTAGACACTTTCATTAAAACAGACTTTGAAACTTTGCTGTCTAGATTCTCTATGCAGCACAAATTGACTTCAAGGCACCTCTTTTTACTGTTAAGATCTAGTCAACAATTTATGATATAATTTTTGCCTTTGTGAATGTTTTTACAGGCAGGCTTAAACTTCCATATAGGAAATACACAGCCATCAAATACAGGTGAATACATTAATAACTTACCACACAATTTCTATAAAACTTCCTCACATAATCTTTACAAAGTTTCGAGCGAGTTAGGAGGAACAAGTTTATCTCTGGAAAAAGGTAAAGATATGAAGATCAATGCACAAGATTATGCCTTTGTAATATGCATTAAAAGTTGCATATGAGGTTAAGTAGATGGCTTTGCTAAAGTACTGTAAGCCTGCCCAACTTATCTTCTCTAATGAAGTAGAAAACCAACATACTTAGTGATTTTCACACCCTGACTCTGTTGACCTTGAATGACATTTGACCTCCACATGAAATGAAAGGGTTCTTGTAATCGATAAGGTCAATAAACTTACTAATTATAGAGCACGTCCAAGTTTTACCTTCATAGCTAACATGTTTACAGATATATGAACTGTTGACCTTGATTGACCCCCATGACCTCCCTAGAAAGCAATAGGCTGATGTAGATCCATATAATATGTAAAACCAGAAAACCCAAATGTTTTATGATTCTTGCCAATTTTCATAGCACCGCACACAATGTCTTCAAGTATGGTTTTGGGAGGATGTTCATTTGTAATGATTGGCAAGGTGATATCTACAAGATTTCTGAGTTTGTGCTCTCTTTGTTTCAAATGGCCCTTGACCATGACAGTAAGCAAAGCATCCCTTTGCTCACTGACTAAGGTGATCCACATGCTGATCAGATGAAGTGTATGTAAGCTTTACAGTTTGAGTTGGTCTTTACAACTTTTCAAGGCGTTGACCTCTTATGGCTTTGAATGACCTTTGACGTATAGTGAGTAGTAAAAATCTTGTAATTATTGAGGTGGATCAACCTACTACAACTAAGGTTCATCCAGTCTTTACTCTTGGAGTTACTGTATTTCAACCTTTGATTGATTTCTTCTCAAGTTTTCTTCATACTATCAAGAAAAGCCAGCATGAGCAATCTCATTGAAAATAACAGCTGTCAACATGTTTTACTAGTGAACTATGGAGTATAGTATTTCTTATATAGAAAATGTTACACTGAGGGGGGGGGGGGGGGGGGTGAGGGAGGAATTAGGGTTGGGGTTCTCTGGGAACCTGATTGCTGCTGATGGAGAAATTAACATTATTCCAACAACACTATACATAACTTGGGATGGGTACATCAACAGAAGTCTCACAGATCTAAGATTTCATAAGATAATAGTTGGACTGGCCATGAGCCTACATTCAGACACTGTACCAAACAGACATGGCTATTAATTGTAAAACTGCAATCTGCTGATACATTAAGCTCTGTATGGAATGTCATCACCTGATTTCCATATTAAATTTGCAGTTCAAACACAGGTATACAATCAATGTCATAACTTGTTTCCAATTGTTCCATTGAGGCACCAACTTACCTATTAAAAGAATCGTTAGTAACACTGTGATGTAAGTTTGTGGCCACACTATCCAGCCCTCCCAATCTTGATCTGTAAATGAAAACAAATGTAGCAATATTGAATAGAAACTGATGTATTACTAACCTATTCTCTTACCACTTGAATTTATAATTGGCTCTCATTGTATAGTTCCATAATTACTCCTCTCTTATATTTTAACATAAAGTCATCTCATGTTCACCCGGCATTCCAGTGCCAGAGCAGCAGGATCTTAGGACTTTCAATAATTTACAACACACAAGTCATTTTAGGTGAACTGAGAAAAAGAGATTCTTCTGTATATCTTTCCTCAATGATTAAATTTCAACCTCAAGAAAGTACACCCTGAGGTGACTCTACAAGACATTGAAGGAATCCACTCTGACAAAGTTTGTCTTTATATCATGCAAACAAGCTAAACTTATGTTTCAAGCACCCATGGAGAAAACAAATAAGCTGAACTATGAAATTCAACAAGAATGCCATTTCTTGAGTTACATATCAGGTGAATATGCTTTCGAAACAACAACCTACATACCAAGGATGTGGTTTTCATGAAGCTACAGTGTATAAAAATCATGTACTTACAGTAACCAGAAAGCCAGTGGGCTTATTGTGATTCCTTGCCAATTGAAATTATCATCCCAAGCTTTCGTCATTGTTGATAAAATTGATCAGCAAGGTTCTTTCACTGACTGTGGACCTACCTACTAAATATGTTGTCTAACCATGTTTACAAGCTATTTTAGCAAAAATCAACTCAAGCCCTGCCCCCTAAAAAATTAGCATAATATCACATTGAACATACATTATCATGTACTGGCTATCTACCAACACCTTCACACAAAGTATGATTCAATTCTGAAAATGTTTACATTTGACCCTGTGACCTCATCATTATTCATGAGATGAGCACCAAAATCAATAGTGTTCATCTACTGTACTCACTATGGGGCATCTATGTACCAAGTATGACTTCAATCCAACTTGTCGTTGTTCAGTTACCATGTTTACAAGCTATTTTAGTGAAAATAAACTTAAGCACCGGCCCCTGATAAATATGCATAATATCAACTTGAAAATATAGCACCATGTACCTGCTATCTACCTACATATTAATATCAAGTATCAATTTTGGTATTTGGTTGCGGAGTTATTAGCATTTAAAGATGTTTATGTTTGACCCTGTGACCTCATTATTATTCATGAGATGAGTACCAAAATCAATAGGGTTCTTCTACTCAGTATTGCGCATCTACGTACCAAGTATGACTTCAATCCAACACGCCTTTGTTGAGTTATCATGTTTACGTGCCGAGGGTGTCACATACATACACACACATACATACACGCAAACATGTTTGTTTTACATTCAGACCGAGGACCCCATTGTATTTTCCATTGTTCAAATCCACGTACCCTAACCTTAACAATACCCTATACAACAGAATTCTTCCGAGGACGTGGTGATTCTTTAGAAATCACAACAGAGGACCTGGAATTCTTTTGTTCAAGTCCTCGGTCAGATAGAAAAACAAACGCACGCAAACGCAATCACCATCGAATAGATTCCTTGAGCCTTCGTCAAGGAATCAAAAATGTCAAACTTACCAGGTTTGGATATTTACAAGTAACATGCTTACCTGTCTCCTCACACCTTCTGTAGACCTCAGAATCTTGATCTGTAAATGGAACAAATGTAGCAATATTGAATAGTAACTCGCAGTATGATACTAATTCAAATTTCAAACTTGAGGAACCACACCTTTGACAAAGTTTGTCTTTATATTATGAATGCAAATGAGTTAAAGTTATGTTTCAAGCACCCGTGAAGAAAACAAATAAACTGAACTACGAAATTCGATGAGAATGCCTTTGTGAGTTACATATCAGGTGAATATGCTTTTCAAACAACAATTTACATACCAAGAATGTGGTTTTCATGCAGCTTCAGTGTTACTTACGGTAAAAATTCCACGACTTACCAGGTTTGGATATATACGAGTGTGAGCTTACCAGTCTTCTCACATCCTCAGCACTCTCATTCTACCGTGTCTAGAGTGAACTGGTAACCTTTAACACTGTGCCCCTCTATGACTGGACCCCTCCAAGTCAATGCCCTTCTATTCTCATGAGACCACCTTCCCTTCTCAAGTGATTCCTACCTTATACCAGGGGTAGTCCGCTCAGAGGGGAGACTACCCTCACCAACTCTACTTTTGTTTGTACAATGCAATGCACAATACACCACACCCAGTGCACAATACACAATATACAATGCATTACTCAACATTAAGCTGAAAAAACACAATCTGGCGTATAACCAACTAAGGCCCAAATTGTATCCCATACATGATAGTATACTGAGCATAACATAACTCCTCATTTTGACTCAAACAAATCATATCTCGCTGAATGACAAAAACTGCAAGAAAACTAACACACCATAATATTACATCATAAACAGTATATTATAGCATACATAACATAACTCAACACCTCATTTGACCGAACCACTCTAAGCTTCTAGGTTACAATTACGTTTAAAGTAGGTTGAAAACGAGTTCAAATATTGACCTCACCGATCTTACTGTGGCTAGCCATCCGAATTGGGTAGTGGCCTCGCCCCTTATCAGCTCTTACTGAGCTCCACAAGTCATGTCAAGCCTAGAGTGACCGCTCCTAATTCATGCTGTGTCCATCCCCTTGTGGGTTGGGAGGAGGGAATGGAGACAGGTAAGCTTTTCAATTGTAAATATCCAAACCAGGTAAGTTTTGTCACCTCACAAACTTAGCTTCAAGTAGTACTGCTTGATGCCCCCCCTGACGGACTCAAATGGACTGCTGGCTTTTTACCACTTTTTACTTATTCTCTATAATTGACTTTATTATTGCGCTCTCATCTACCTATCGACATTTGTCACATTTTGTTGGTGTAACTTTCTGACAAAATTCTCTAACGGCGGTATTTAATTTATCGTCACTTCTGTTGTACGAAACTATTTGAAAGAAATGTACCAGGTTTTCGATCTATTTTTAGACGATACGCCACACGCAGTGGCTGAAATAGTAATAAACACCAAACTTTAAGTCCACATGCAGTGTACGTTATACGCCGCTCCATGATCAGTGTGTTGATTAGTGCAGTAGGTTATTTGTTAGTTGACAATCGGAACGTGTGTAACGGGATACCATAGGCCTAAACTTGTTTCATCTCTGATATCACAAAATGCCCATATAAACTTCCGAAGTGTCACAAATGGCGATGACATCTATTTATTCTTCGGATCTGCAAATTAGCAAGGCTCGGAAAGGGTCATTTCCGGCGATCTAAGGAGTATTACTCAAAAAATTTCTGTACGCTCCGCGCCAACCTGTGGTGGTGCTCCGCTTAGATAGTGTTGAAAGCGCCCCTACAGAACATTCTCGCCTCCCCTGACCAGTACCCCTAGCTCCGCCACTGATGTGAACCTAATGTGCTTACTCTTTGTCCACAGTTCATGTAAGCAACTCCTTGCGAAGGATACCGCAATGAGAACAGGGTTGTTCCCCAGTGACGTCGCCAGAGGGGCTACGCCGACCTATAGCATAGCATCTGTAGGACACTGCAAAGGGCTGTCAGTGAATCTTGGTAGAATAAATCCAACTACAATCAGGCCGCTCTCTTTAACTGTACTGATGGTAATTGTAAGAAGCCACAGAAGGTTTCCTCTTTGCGTTAGCTGCCATTGAAACAATGGCTTCTGAAAAGCCCTTCTGTCTTAGATGGGTGAGATGCCCTAGATTGTAGAGCGTCAGTCGAGCTCTCAGGCCTGGAGGTTGAAATAGGCGACCCGTTCAGTTTTGAAGCAGTATCAGGGAAGTACACCCCAGGAGTGTAGAGAAAGATCCCCCCTTCTGAGGGGGATTCAGACCTAACCGCAATCGAGGATATCCTGAGAGCAGCTGCTTGGAGAATGCCAACAAAATTCGTGTCTTGAATATTTTACTGGGACGCGTCACGGAGGAGCGTTCACTCTAGACTTGACATATCCTATAGTGATATATATGTGTATAACAAATATTTAGAAAGAAATTAGTGTGAACATTAAGTTTCACATTTAGTCGACAAGGACCTCACGTACACTGATTAATTTCCGAGGCACATAGCTAAAAAATCACATGCACAAAAACACACAATCTTCACATTTTGATTTGAAAGTTCTAACAGTTAATTATCAGCCATTGTGTAGAAGCATTTTCAGTGGTTTTGATGGTCATTCATCTCTTACCTTGCCAAATGATCTTGGCTTTAACTGTAGAGTTCACTGGTTGAATATTCCTGTCAGTCCCTGACAAAAAGCAATGGACCATAGTATCGATGATTGGCTCATCAACAATGTAACGACAGCTAGTGATGAGGTCATAGTAACCACTGGGGTGAGTGTCAACCCTGTCAGTGATGAGAGAAAGACAACGGAGATCTGGAAGGGTGTACAAATCAAGGTTCAGGTCATAGTAGTGGGGTACACCCTTGACAGAACAGGTAATTGTTCCTTTCGTAGTCATCATGAGTGTGCAGAATTCCCGTTGACTATAGCACCCATCAATAACAGGCACAGGGAGCATTGATGGGGCTGAAAATCAAGAAAGACATAACAGATGAATAATCACTTACCATATATAGCAATAACTACTCTGAAAGTCACATAAATGTGTATTACTTAGGACAATATCAGTTCAAATTTATGCTTAAATATTTAGCAGTATTTTCAATACACTTCTGATGTAACACTAAATCCACATCCATATGTTTCAAAAAAGTGTTGGATTAACTTTGAAACATACTGTACTTCAAAGTCCTTTAGAAGCTCCTCAATAGGATTCCTTTGATAGTTATAATGTCAGATTTAAGTTCCATCAAGAATTTGCACACAGTACAACTTTGACAAGATGATTGATGCAGACTACAGACACATAACATTCTGCTTTCAGAAGACAGATAAGGGTCCATAATTACTCTTAAAGACATTGATTTCTGATGGGTTCCCATGTGACAAAAACTTTTCCCCTATGACATGTGAAATGTTGGGAGAAAGGAAGCTATGTTTTTCAACGTGCAGTACGTAATTAACTTTTAATAATTAATCACACACTTGTAACATGTTGACCATTGATGAATTGAATGTGTAAAGGACAGTACTGACCACAAATGTCATGTCACTCTGTTAGAACAAGCAATGACTGTGGACAAGTTTCCATGGACATACCTACAGTACTTGTAACTGACTTCAGTCATGGGAGTGAGATTATCAGTGTTATTCAAGTTCTTAAGAAATCATTACAGCTACTGAGAGTGTTGTGCGTATTACCATACAGTAAACTTATACCTGTAACTACATAGCTTGAGGTAAGTGTGATATTAACCAATTCATTTCTATGTGCTCTGAATTTACTTCTGTTATCCAGTAATATCTCATCCGCGTTTCTAACAATGCTGGGATGATGTAAGAAATTTAATGCATATTTTAAGAGCTTACTTTCTGTTAAAAGTAACTCCACTGTAGTGGCCTCTGGGTACTTGTTTGCTTCCTGACCTGATACTCTGCATTGTAGGATAAAATGTTGGGTTGAATCACTCAGGACCCGGAAGCTTGAGGTAAGTGTGATATTAACCGTGCCATCTCCATTTACTGTGATGTTGTTTTTGTTATCCAGTAATATCTCATCTGATGAGTCTGGGAAGGTGGTGACCAACTCTAAAGCAACATCTTGTGAGACTTTATCCATTAAGCAGGTTAGTTCACCCTCTCTGTTCACATGCAGGAATACATTCTGCTGATTGGCCAAACCATTTACTTCTGGGAAGCCTAGCATAATGGAATAAGAAATATTTTTAAGGAATCTTTGCAGCTGTTGGGGTAAGTTGTTCAGATGGTTAAATTAGTCTGCCGGAGATATACAGCTATGGTCAATTTACCTGGGACAGCATGCCACATTTTAACATCACAAATTTATCATAGCTATATTATAAACATCACTTTACGGTGCAATTAATTGCTACGGCAAGAAAGACTTTTGTTATTTTCAAAACTGAAACAGACTAAACAGATGAAAATTCTGCAGCAATGTTTGAAATGTTGCAAAATATCCCACAAAACTTCAATCACTGTAAGCAATATAGTTACTGCTATCAGCTTACTGTATGGTAATGTGCACAATACTCTCAGCAACCATTACGATTTCTTAAGAATTTGCACACACAAAACTGATAATCTCCATGAATGATAACAGTTTTGGCAGAGATATCCATGGTAACTCATTCACAGCCTGCACTTGTTCTTACCAAGTGCTTCAGTTATGGACTTTTCATGACTTTTCCAGTGTGCTGGTCAATTTGGTATGAGATGATAAATACTGTACAGCATCATTGTTATGAATGCAGGATTCTGCATCCGGGACACAACATTTAGCCAGGGGCACAAAATCTTCAAACTGCCTGCCTCCAACAGACATAACTTTGTTTTCTTGAGAAACAAACCCCAAGTACACAAACTCACAACTAGGCCTACAGTATGCACACCATAACAAAGATATTATTGAATGAACATCTTTCTTTCTTTTCAAAAAACGACAACCTCTTCTCAAAAGAACCAAATTTCTTCCAATCCTACAGATGGCTGTTTGAAAACAAATGAGATCATAACAACCATCACAGAGGTTTTCATGCTCAATATTGACAACACTTTCTAAATTCCTGTGATTGATTGGCTAATATTCCCTTACCCATTGTCTGCATACATTCTTGCATTGGTAGTGCTCAATGAACACAAAGTACAGTATGTTGGACAACTGCAACTACAATACAGTTTGTAACAGTACCTTCCCCTGCGATAGGGAAGTTTGTGATAATAGGCTTTCATATGTGTGCACTCAAATGAGTTAAAGTTAGGGGTTGTTGTAACAAGTTTCAACAACAAGCAGCCTCATGGTACAAAGTTGGGGTTGAATTGTTTCTGAGACTATCACATAATATTTGAATCATTGTTTTGATCACAACATGTTAGGTGTCCTCGAGATCTATACATGATATTTTCTACATATTTTAAATCTAATCTTTTAACAAGAGCCCAAGGGGCACTGTGGTTCCTTGCATAGTGGTATATGACAATACACATAATATTATCATAGCAAGATTGGGCTCAAATAGTCCAAGTAATTGTGGTCCTACATGTACCCATAAAGTAACCAACACTATAGCCAACACTTTTGTGATCACAAATTGTGATCGGAGTTTTGATCGGAAGGCACTTTTGAGATCTGAATATGGCGTCGAAAATGTAAGGAAGATAAGGTCACCTACAAGTGGGTCAACAGATATGATAACATTGGTGACCTCAAATCACATGACCGTTAGTTTGAAAATGTTCCACCACCCCATTCACAACTTGTCCCAAAATATCAACCATGTCACACCTTGGCATTGGGAGTTAATTGCATTATATGTCTAAAAATTAACTTTGAACTTGTATACATACATGACTTCACACAAAAAGGTCACCCGGGGGTCAACATATTGACATTTTTGATCGGTGAGACCTAACTAGAGCATCAAAACTGTAAAAATTCAAACATTTTTTATTTGCCCATTTTCTCCCCCAAAAATACTATTTTTTAACGTTAATTGACCTTTGGTGACCTCGGATCACATGACCATTAAGTTTGAAAATATTCCCCTTTACCATTTGCAACTTGTCCCAAAATATCAACCGTGTCACACCTTGGCACTGGGAGTTATTGCATATAATTAAATGTCTGAAAATTAACTTTGACCTCATATAACTTCACACACAAAGGTCACCTGGGGTCAACCCATTGACATTTTTGATCGGTGGGACGTGAATATACCATCAAAACTATAAAAATTCAAACATTTTTTTCTTTGCCCATTTTCTCCCCCCAAAATACTAGTTTTTTAACATTAGTTGACCTTTGGTGACCTCGAACCACATGACTGTTAAGTTTGAAAATAATCCCCTATACCATTTGCAACTTGTCCATAAATATCAACTGTGTCACACCTTGGCACTGGGAGTTATTGCATTAAATGTCTGAAAATTAACTTTGACCTCGTATAACTTAACACACAAAGCTCACCCGGGTGTCAACCCATTTGACATTTTTGATCGGAAGGTACCTTTGATATCCAAATCTAGCATCAAAACCAAACATTTTCTTTTTCGCCCGTTTCCTCCCAAAATAAGCACATTTTTTCTAATGTGACCTTTTGACCTTGGTTTCAGATGTAGTTTGATCTCCTGATTCCAAAAAACAACATGACAAGTCTGTACAGCCATCCTTACTCTGACCGAAAAACTTTGACCCCATATAACTTCGCACACGAAGGTCACACGGGGTCAACCTATTGACATTTATGATCAGAAGGTACCTTTGACATCTGAAAATAGCATCGAAACTGTAAAAATCCCCAAAACACTTAAAGGTCACCAGTGGTCAAATTGAGGTCAAGGGTCACCCAGATGCGGGTCGTCTGTGATTACATTGAAGCAACTCCCAACCCTAACGGACAATTCGTTCTCAAGTTATCGAGAAAATACTCGTTTTTTAACATTAATTGACCTTTGGTGACCTCGGATCACATGAATGTTAAATTTCAAAATGTTCTCCTAACCAGTTCACGACTTGTCCCAAAATATCAACCTTGTCGCACATTGGCACTGGGAGTTATTGCAGTTTTAATATTTTGGGTTTTTGGCCTCTAACTGACCTTTGGTGACCTTCACAGGCACCAAAAACAATAGGGCACACCTTCTCACTATGGCGGATCTATATACCAAGTTTGAGTTAAGTCCAACTTTCCCTTGTTGAGCTACAGTGTACCCAAGCAAGTGTCACAGACGCACACAGAGACGCACGCACACACACACACACGCCAACCTGACTACATAGGTTCCTTTTGCTAAAGCAAGGAACCAAAAAGTGCAGTGTTTTTATGCTTGCAATTTCTGTCCATGCACTTATTTTACTTTACGTGGATATCCAACATTAACAGCACATGCAAAGCCTTATAACATTTTCACAGACACTATGTAAGCGAGTTGTACACCATACAGTAGTGGGCATTTTGTGATACCTAGGTCTGCATATATGGTAACCAGTCTACGTCCAAATTTCTCGCTTCGGTATTTGACAGTGGTTGTGTTGTTGTATATATTAGTAAAAGGTTTCATCATTCGACTGTTTTGTGTGTGTCACATTATAGGCTTAAAGATCACTACAGTATACTCAAGCCATGATCAAGTTACTGAGGGACAGCATGCCACATTTTAACATCACAAGTAACATCCTGGGGAAGTGGTGTAAGGGGAGAGGGTTCCCATCACCTTTTAATAAAATGGTGGGTGCTTAGATGCAAAATTGTGCTACAAACCCTTTTTTTGCAACTGTTAAAAACATTTTGAACCTTCAATTTTTACTTTTATGTAATTATGGGAAGGGGTTGCTTCCCCCAGCCCTATGCCAACCCCTTCAAAAATATTAGTCAAATGCAGGGTTCTTAGAAGCAAATAGTTCTATATATACTTTTCAAACAATTTTGAAGAATTTTAAACTGTTTGTGTCACACATGTAGCAGATCTTTGCACAGTAAGGTGATGTCTTACACTTAGGTATGATAATGTTGTTAAAATTTTAGAAACTCGCAGGTGTACTTTCTAATGGTGCATTGATCATGGCTGTGAATCTGTGTTATTCCATACGACTAATTATACGGTCTGGACAACCTTATGTGAGGTAAAGTACAGGTTGTCAGACAGACCACAGGAAAAATTCCTTGAAAATGCTGTGGCTGTTTACAGTCTGTAATTCACAGTACTGTAGAAGCTACACTTAATGTCAGGCCTCACAACATCCATCGAATTAACAGGGCCAGTGTGCCACAACCTCAGAGGGGTCACACCAACATATTTTAATGATTGCATAGTAAGCAGACATGAATGATTGCTAACTTTCTTTCATCATGATAGGCTTTCCTGTCATAAATGGTTTGGCCAATCAGGAGCATGTAGTCCTACATGTGAACAGAGAAGGTGAACTAACCTGCTTAATGGATAAAGTCTCACAAGATGTTTCTTTAGAGTTGGTCACCATTTTCCCAGACTCATCAGATGAGATATTACTGGATAACAAAAATAACTTCACAGTAAATGGAGAAGACACGGTTAATATCACACTTACCTCGAGGTTCATGGTCCTAAGTGCTTCGATACAACATTTTACCCTAAAATGCAGAGTATCAGGTCAGGCAGCAGACAAGTACCCAGAGGCCACTACAGTACTTCAGTATGCTATTTTTCTTGTAAATATGTATACAGTGGTGTTCCGTCGAGGTTGACCTAGTCGTCTGATTTCAAAACGTCCGAAAACGTCCAAAAACGTCTGAGAACGTCTGAAAGTGTCCGGAACTGTCTGGTTCCGTCCAAGCGTCCGGTTAGAAAAAAAACGTCATACCCAGTATTCAAAGCCAAAAGTGTCCGAAAACGTCCGATGTAAAGTTTACTAGCCCAATAGTAACAAAAGAGTGGAGTGTTTATCTAGAGCATTTGCGGTCACACGGCCGCGACGATTCATCAGCGTGCTAACAATAGTCTGTAAGGATTACAAGTTCACTGACAAAACTCTGTGCAGAAATATTTACTCACTATCATTTACTATTTTGAGGCTTACAGCTAGCAAGGCACATTTTTCCCCTGTCAGATGGATACGACAATATAATATCGCTTAATACATACAGCACTTTTCGTTTACAAGATAAATATTATTAGAAACATGCTAAGTTCAAAGTTCGATTCCCCCGCGAGATGGTACAGTACCGTCTCTTCCATTTTGACATGAGACACGGACGAAGCTCTGTGCCTATAAATTGAGATTTTAAAGGTTACTAGGATACAGTTTAACGAAATTGAAGCTGCAATATAAGGTGATAAAATCAATTCATCGCGAAAATTAAGCAATGCGAATAATCGGGAACTTTATCGATATGCTGAAAGTTCACAATCGATGATAAACTCGATCTTGTCATAAACATTCAGAGTGGAATATTATCTACAATTAAGAAACGTATGGTAATTCTTTGTCGCAAGAAGTGTGTAATTAGAAAATATGTATTGAAAGAGGCAGAGCGGTTGCAGCAAAACGGCGGACTCCTTTCATATGAAAATATGTATTATTGACATTTTCCTTCATTGAACATTCTGTTCTCCCTCAGTTGATTTGAGTACAGTAGGCCTATGCTATAAAACAAAACTTTGAACAAAAAAAGAGGTGTTACGTAAAAACAACTTATACTTCTTTGAATGTAGGGAAAAAAAATCCAATTGCATGACTTCTTTTCTTGAATGTCCGTTTGCCAAATAAAAAACATTTAGGATCCACAGACATGACAAAAGTGTTCGAGCACAATACTGTACAAATTGGCGCTAAGATGCTTACCAACTCCATTCAACTTGACGTTATAATAACCACTTGTAAACGAACATCAGAAGAGTAAAATCCACGTATTCCAACATTAAGTTTCATTTGAGGTTTTCGTTTTCCCATGTCATGCGTACAAAAACGTGATCACCAAATATCCCAACTGCAGGCGCGCAGAATTGACTTCCCTGGAAATCTAGGTCATGTACTGGTTTCTGCTCACAAGCCTGACACCTGTTAATTTGCATTCCATTCTGACCTAACAAGGCGTTGTTACAAACTTGGCAAACTGCCAGGAAAACTTGCAACACTATATTAATCATTTCGTAAGAGAGGAGGCCACAGGAGGGGTGACCCAAGCAGTCTCCCAGGTACCTTGCTTAGCGCATGTGAGCTCAACCTTTGCAGCAACGAGCTTTACCCTGGAAGTACAAGTATGTGCGCGGCCCGCGAACAGCGAGATTTTATGTTCCTGGGGTTTGTTTCTCAAAATGTTTAAATTTTGCGAATAACATTTCCTTATTGTCAAAAAAACAACAAAAAACTTTGATAACCATTAACGGAAAAATAAAGGAAAATAACCGGACGATTGAACTGTGACAAAAAATACACTTTAACGTAGGGTAAAACTTTCATAACATCTGCGTATTACGAGTACTCTCTGATGTTTCCGACATTTTGAACAGTGTTACATTTCGTGGCGCCTTGTGTGTCTGGGAATGGCGGAACGTGCGGCATTGTCAATAAAAAATTTTGAAACTTTTAAGAAGCTACGGGAGTGACATGTTAAAACATTGAAGTTATGATAAAAAAATTACAGGTTCCATCTGGATCTCCGTGTTGCATCTTAAACATTAAACATTTTCGGTTGTATCGGCAGTGGTAAACAATTTAAGTAACGATGCTGTAGTGTATTTATATTCGTTTTCAGTCTGGGATTTATTGGATTACTTCTTGTGTACCGTTGTTTTGAAAATGTTTTGACGGACGTTTGGAGCCTAGGTAAAACGATATTTTTGTTGTAGTAAATAGTTGTTGTAAATTGCACGCTTTCGTCAAAACACGAAGTTATTTCAATATATTTCTTCACAGCAATTTTATGTTCAAACTTGTATCACCTTTGATTTTGTTCGTAGCAGAAATACTACCCTGTACTGATAGTTTATTCCGTCCGGATTATCGGACGGATTCAGACGTTTTGCGAGCTGGTATGAGAACTGCCTCTAAAATCGCTTTTGAATAGAAACATAGTTTAGCTTTAAGCGTCCGGATTATCAGACACATGACGCTTTTCTGTAATGAATGGGTTCTTGCCTCTGTAATCCTTACTGTTTTGTTACTTTGAGTCAGGCTAAAAACGTCCGGATTATCGGACAGAATCGGACATATCACCATTGTAACTTCTATTGTAACAAACTGAGAAGATCTATTTAATCTGGTGTGAAAAAGTAGGCAGTAAACCTCATCTTCCGTCCGGATTAAAAGTGAATATTGTTGGTGTAAAATGTACAAAAGCGTGCGACCGTCCGGAGGTGTCAGAAAACGTCCTAAAGTGTCCTAAAGTGTCTGGAAACGTCTGAAAACGTCGCGTCCGGACGGTCGTGTCAACCTCGACGGAACACCACTGTAGCCACTAACTCTCGATCCCTTAGTGCTGTATCCACATGCCAAAGTTTTACTATGATCCCAGCATTTGATTTGTAACATTCAGTGTTTGTTGTTTGGCATTGTTTGTATAGTCTTATTTCTTTATATAACGTTGCATCACATGGTCAGTGTACCATCAGACAGTACAACTCCAGTTGTATTTATAACTATCAACTATTTATAACTATCAACAAAGACCAAGTTCAGCACTGTAATGATTGGAGGATTCTGCATCCTGGACGCAAATTGTTGCCAGAAATGCCAAACCTTCAAACTGCGACACAACTTTTTTCTTTTGATCAACAAACACCAAGTAGACACTCTCACAGCTCGGCCTATGCCAATCAACAAAACGCAGTTTTATTGAATAAAAAACATCTTTCTTTCTTTCTTTTCTATTCAAAACATCCACAACCACCTTCTGCCACCCATATCCCAAAATAAACATCATTAAAACACAGACTCTTTTCCCTTGCTAGTCATATTCATTTTGAGTAGTGAATCTTCCAATGTTACCTA
Source organism: Apostichopus parvimensis (assembly GCA_000934455.1). NCBI lineage: Eukaryota > Metazoa > Echinodermata > Holothuroidea > Aspidochirotida > Stichopodidae > Apostichopus > Apostichopus parvimensis. The sequence continues at coordinate 108,193 of KN882977.1, forward strand.
TAAAGCTACTCCAGAGAAAAAGAAATCCAAGTACTGTACCATTAAATTGGGTCCGCGGAATACAGAATCCTCTGTGAAAACATGTACTTAAAAATACCTCTACAGGAACACACAACACTCAGTTATAATGACCAATTACAACACATTGGCTTGTGAGCAACGTAAGAGTATACTGTAGTGTTCTATAAGCCTATAATGTGACACACACATAAAACAGTCGAATGATGAAACCTTTCACTAATGTATAAATTTTGCCTTAAACTGGTTACCATATATGCTGACCTGTAACAGTTGTGGGGATAATCAGTTTTTTTGTGTTTCTCGTGTGCAAGTTCTCAAGAAATCATAAAGGTTGATGAGAGTATTCTGCATATTACCATACCCTAGGCCGATAGCAGGAACCATATTGCTTACAGTGATTGAAGCTCCCACAAAGAGTTTTGTGGGATATTTTGCAACATCTCAGACATTGCTGAAGAAATTTTAAGTGTTTAGACTGCTCAGTTTCGAAAGTAACAAAAAACTTTCTTGCCATAGCAAGGATTTGCACCTGACCGTAAGGTGATGGTTAAATCATAAAGAAACCCCTCCCCTGAGATAGAATTGGTGGTCAAACCCTGCCAAAAAGTACACTAATTTGTGCAAATCCATGTACTGTAAAAACTACAAAGTTGCATCATTAACATCTCTATGAAGACATAATATACTCTCCCAGTCTCTGCAACTTACGTTGTTCTAACAGCAAGTAGACGGTTGTCACTAATGGGAACAAGTCTGCCAGCTGTCCAGCTACTCTGCATTTGAAGGAAACTCTCCCAGTTGGGCTGTTGATCACTTGATAACTAGAAGTAAGATATGTATTATACGTCCCATCATTGTTATCAGTCACTCTGTGTTCACTGTCCAGATAAATCTCATCTGATGTGTAAACCCATTCCAGATCAACTCTGGGTCTAATGCCAGTCAAGGAACAGTTGATGAAACCTCTTGTATTTTGATGTACTACTACTTGGTCGGTTCGTCCATTCACCACAGGATAGCCAGGCTCAGGTGAAACTGTAGTAAGAAACAGAGTTACCATTCATTGCAAGATATCTTTCTTATCAAATCAACTGTTGAAAACAGTAAATATTTATATCTATTACTGGCTGATTTAAGTCACAGAAATGTCGCAGTCTTCTAATATTGATGGAAAATGTAACATCTAAAACAAAGCTCCAGTAAATCATCACTTCAAGTAAAGGAGATTAAATTGTTATATTCATATGTATGCATGTCAACTGGCACTCTGTCAGATAAAGCTGTCACAAAGAATGAAAATACTGTAAAACCATAAAACTAGAGGTCACTGTAAGGACAAAAACTTCAAGATTGGACTCAAAACTTTGTCAATATTTTCCATCAACAATTAGCTACTAATCATGCAATGGAATTCCGTGCATAAAAGTAGAAGTAAGGTAGTTAGAGTTTTACTATATCATGGTCACTAAGGTTTTGAAACAAAAGGAGTGTTTATATGTACTGTAAACTAACAGTTAGGCTATTCCATCAGCAGGGTATTGTTTTGTGTCCTTACAGAGGTCATGACAGGTCATACGTAGAAAGGACATTAGCAAAAAGTGGCAAAAGTCTGTGAATTTATCAAATAATGGCATTCTTCTAAACTGACATTGAGATTCTATGTACAAGGCATGTGGACTATGATCATGACTAAAAATAAATGCTCAAATAAGAGCTTTTTACGACAACAACAAAACAGTGCTAGTATTACAGTACATTAAAAGAAACAGCAGCCGTTTCGTCAAACATGTGACCTTAATTGTTTACTTTTGGAGCTGTTCTACTTTTTTGGGTGTTTTTTCATCTAGTTTGTTTGCATGTAAAAGATACTTGAAGGGTGTCCAGGAGTTCGGCAGGGGTGTGGGGGGGGGGGGAGTTAACTGGAAGAGTGAGGGTAGATACAGGAATTTCAGCATTATTTACCAATATTAATTTCTATAATTGTCCTTTAATAACAACTTTAGCATGCTAGCACAAATATTAACAGGTATATTACATGGGAGGCCACTTTACACTGCACCTGAACTGTGTTGTATGTGATAAAGCAACACTTACAATGTACCCTTTTAATGTTACACAAGAGCCATGCAACCTTTCTATTTAGTTATTTGTTACATCATTAAAAAACATTGCCTCATTAATCTGTTCAATGGGGCTAAAAATACTTACCATAGACTTTCACTGGGACTTCAAAGTACTCATTTGCACTAGAGAGATGAGGAACGAATAAAACTGTGTAATTAAATTCGTTAGTCAATTTTACTTCATTGATGATCAAAGAACCATTTGGATGCATGTCATAGTCTCTGCTCCTATACCCTTCTCCATATATCTGTGACCTCTCCAAGTAAATGAATGGGGGAGTATCCGTTACATCGCCGGTACCATTAATCCAGCCAATAATGTCAAAGTTCTCAAAGTGACATGACACTGCACCTTGCTTTCCAACCTCCAAATAAATATTTTCCTGACAAGAGCCACCTGGAAGACAAATGAAGACAAGAAACCAAATAAATAAATATATACTAAGAGTTACAAACAAGTTCTACTACCAGCTCTGGAAAAACATCATTTATTTACATATGATTCACAAACATTAATGATACTTATAATGATCCTCATCCAAAACAATGATATTAATGGTGGAAACAAATCATGTCTCTGACTTGTCATCGGTTGGACGATTTAGTGATATCCTCATCCTTCCTTTGGATAAACACATGTCAATACTTATTACAGTAGAGTACTGTACATGTGAACTACTGTACTGTACTTCCTGCCCAGTGATCGATCATTAAGATAATAGAACAAAAGTTATAACCTTGGATTTTAAAACTACAACACACCCGACCCTACAGAGCACTTTAGGCATACTGCCATAGCAAATAACTGAGAAAAGAGGATCTGTTAGGGATATAACCAGAATGCAAAATGCATTGAGGTTTCTATGACTTCAATGCACTAGACTTCTGCTTGTTAGTATAACCAGAACTAGCTGTTACAATAACACTACATGGCATGATAACACAGGTCAGTCTACTGTACGTGGCTATACACACCTCCATCAAAAACAATAGGGGTCTTGTACTCAATGTTATGAATCCACACACCAAGTATAACAAAACAAACCAACCGTGATCTCTAATAACTTCGCACATTAAGGTTGCAGAGGAGTCAACTTATGGACAATTAAGATTGGAATATGGCCACGAAACTTCAAATAATCAATTTGAAAGAAGCTGATACAGGTCACTGGAGGTCAACCTGAGGTCAAAGGTCACCCAAATGCAGGTCGACTATTGGATTACAATAGCGTAACTCCCAACCTTGATGGACATTTGGTTCTCAAGTTATACAAAAATACTAGTTTTTGACCCCTGATTGACCTTTGTTGACCTTGGATCACATGACCATTATGTTTGGAAACGATCCCTTACCCCATTCACTACTCACAAAATATCAACTATGTGGGACCCTGTCAATGGGAGTTGGTGACCTTCACAGGCACCAAAACAATAGGGCACATCTACTCAATGTGGTAGTCATATACACCAAACATTAGATTGGTCCAAGCTTCCCTACTTGAGATATCGTGTTTACAAGCGAGGTGTCACACACGCACACGCACACGCACACGCACACACTCTCCGCCTGCATGAATGCATAGGTTACGATTATCATCAAACTCAAGAAACATCAAAAGGTCAATAATCATTAGCTTTTTGCAGTACAGTAGGTGCCATATCAGTTTAAGGGTCTGAATGTTGTATTTGGGGTCATAAAATGTTGTGTTCAAAGTTCCAGCTCAGGTGAAAATAAATCCATAACACTTTTGTTTTATTTTTATTTTGAAAATAAATCCAATAATATCAGAAACAGATCTACAATTTTCTACAGCAAAATTACAATATAATTGTAGAGTTGTAGAGCATTCTATAACCGACTAACACATACAGTAGACCTGTGTTAATACCTTATATACAGTATACTTTACACATAGTGGTGTCATGAATAACAGTTCCATGTTAGTACTTCCCAGCACATTTAGCCTAACTTAATGTTCTATTGTTAATCCAATGATGTAAACGTTGTAAAATGCACAAATCTATAGTTTAATAATGAGATTGAAATGAAACATAAATACAGACCTGTGTGCAAAGGGACAACTTTAACACACATATAACCAACAAATATATTAGATGTGACATGTGAACAGTACTGTATGTACACCACAATGTAATTGAAATGTATTTTATCAATGGTGGAGCTGTAACTATGTATAGATTGCCAAATACAAAAAAACATTGTCCACAGATTACAATTGTACAAATTTTTTTACAAAATTTGTGTCAAATGGCAAAAAATAATGCCTACCTGCATCAGTATACTGTAAAGAGAGGAGAAAAGTGACACCCAGAAACCATAGTTGAACAGCCATCTTGTTATCCAACTGGGTTCTGTTCAAATGAAGAAGTAATATTTGTTAACATTAAGTTCATTTCATATCAAATCAACAGATTTTGGAAAAGTTTGTACTTTGTAGTTCGACCGTCTCCAGAAATTACCACCCTCGTTACATGATCAGGAATGTGTAAGAGTAAGTTGGCCTGACGTTTCGATCCTAGCAGGATCTTCTTCAAAGGCTAAACGACAAGTAACAGTAGGGTCAATCCATGCCAAATCAACAGATTTTTGGGTCGATTCCACGTCGACCCTCTCAGAATCGCCTGAAATTGATATGGTGTCTTGCCATATGTCTCAAAGGATGAAATTGGGCAAAAAAAAAATTTAAAACT
>KN882978.1:3883-16886 GCA_000934455.1 Apostichopus parvimensis
ATTTCAGGTGCATTGTTTGGTGGGAGATTTATTCTGAAACATTACATGTTTACAATCAAGCTTCTATGTATACCTCATAATGGTTTTGGTGAAATTCTATTAGTAAGAGAGCAACAACTTTATGGTGCAGTGAATAAAACTGATTTCCTTACCACTAAAAGAAAAGGATTCCTGTGGTTGATTTAAGATCAATATATAGTCATAGAACATTTCAAATATGAAACTTGTTTTAGTAAGGTCAGAAATCAAAACTACAAGGATTTAAATTACGAAATTATGTATAAAAAAAGGTTCAATTCAGAGACACTCAAGAGTTTATCGGTATTCATAGGTGAAGGGTGAACTCTAGAAACCTGATTAACAGTCATGTTAACATGTTTTAAGTGATAAAGTACCTTAAGAACTAACAAGAAACATACTCACCAGCATTAACATAATCAACATCTTGTACATCTACTGGTTTAGACTCACTCGCAGGCTTTCGCCGGATTCTATTTGCATGATTGTTAGATAAATTGAAAAAAAATCGTCCAGCAATTGCATTAAATTTAAATAATGATATAATTTCCTTTGATGGAAAGGGAGAGGGTAGACCATAGACCTATTCAGTTTTGTCTTGGATTCTACAAAGAAACTAACATGGGACCTGCAGGCAGGTCCCTCCAAATATCAAAGAAAACAGAGTTGTTTGTTTGCTGGCATGTCCACTAGCTTCAAATTTGAGGAAACATTAACAACCTAATGGTTCATAAACCATCTTAATAATTTGTTGGAAACTTATTTAAGTTAAATATGCCCCCTCCCACTCCATTCTCCTCCCCCCTAAAAAAGGATGATGCTGATCTTTTAGGTTTGCTTCAATCTTTCCTAAGTAATGTTGGATATTTATGCATGTAGTGAGAGGACACGCTGGACTATGCACTGAATTGCCAAACTATCTGAATTTATGCCAAACCTCCCACCTCCCTTTGGTCCCTCCCAGCCAGCTTATCGTTCCGCCCCAACCATTGGTCAAAGCCCAGATAATCCACTTCAGATCAATCAAGGGAATGTATCAGGCAGTTCATATTCAGCCCTAGCACAAACTTAATATTTATATCTGATGGCCACCTTACCGCTTGATTATCACCACCAACAGAATAATGATGATCAGGACTGGAATCACCAGGGCAACTAGATAAACAGGTGAGGAAGGAGGCTCACTCGCTTGAATAGAAAGTTAGAGACAGTACTTTTTAAAGAATGACAACGTGTATGTTTAATATTACATTTTTTTTCATAAGTTTTGTTTAAGTCTCAATACGTGTTTGCTGATGAATTTCCGAAGCTAATTCAATGTTTCTTATTGTAAATGCGCTCCGACCAGGATGGTTTGACGGAGAAAAGCTGTCGCAATGGAAAGAAATGTATTTTCCGTTGCCCTTGTGGCGTGAACAATTTACCGTATAAACACTGCGAAGCATGTTCGTTACACAAATGTATCCTATATATACTCACTACATAGGGGTATCTTATGCATTGTAACTTCATAGAGGGTTGTTAATACAATAAATTGATATGACTCTAGGAGAACTAACAACCCTTTGTGTATGCTAACATTAACAATATAGCCAGAATTCCCTATAGATATGGCCGCCATGGTGGGTTGTAATCAAAAGACAAAGAGGATAAAAGATCACGTACCAACACATTTTCTTTAGATGTTGAAAACAGTTGGCTTTGAGTTGGTGGCAACTCTGGAGAACATAATTACACGATAAACCTACCATACACAAAGCCTGTAATATTGATTGCTGTATAAAGTATAAAGCTAAACCATGACAAGACACAGAAGAACTGATCATGTTCAGATGCACTGATAACCTCTGTAACTGTACGTTACTTCTTTTCTGTTAGCAGTATAATAACTGGAACTGTCCATTGTGATATCCTACCACTGACATCTATTGTCTCCTCTGATCTAGACAATATCATTACAATGCTATGTTAGATTATGCACCCTCTTTATACACTGTTAAGTAGGAAAAAATCAAATTCAGATACATAAACCATAAAGATGGTGACATTATAAGACGTTATGACACATCACAATTGTACAGAGATACCACACTATATACTTACTGTACACAAAGCCTGTGACATTGATTGATCCGACTATAGATGCACCCAGTGACAGGATACAGAAGAACTGATCATCTTCAGACACACTGATTACTCTGTAAGTTACTTCTCTTCTTTTATCAGACATGTCTGGTTCAGTTTCTTGTATTATTCCACGATCATCTATTGCTCCCTCTGATCTAGATAGTGTGATCTCCAGTCCATTAACAACAGCAGTGGATCCTTCTAAGATACACTTGATCTCAACAGATGACTCAGGATTTACCTGAGATAAACTTTCACTCGCAATATCTGAAAGAAAAGATATATGAATTGTAGAAGAGAGTATTTCATTTTCTTGAACAGCTTGTATGGGATGCTTAAATTAGGGGCATACAGCAACTATTAGATAAATAACAAATTTAAATGTTATTTAAAATCTCTTACTTACTAAGATTAGGAACAATGACAATGTCCAAATGAAAATTGCATATTCATAAAATGCAATACATAAAATGCAAACTTTACATACAAAAATATGGAGATTGGAAAACATGTTCACTTAGCCGAGGGCCTCAAAATAGTGATCAATATCAAAGTACAAATATTAGGAACAATGTTTTTATGAGTCTATGGGATTGAATGTAATAAGTACCACAGTGATTCTTGTGTAGTCTACTGCTAACATCAGGAATAATCAGTCATGGAAATCATAATAAATTACTAAACAAGATAGGATATAGGTTGACAAATACAAAACTGTAGAGAATTTTTGGTACAGAGGCCCTTCGAAATTTTATATCTTACAACAAACTTCATAAATTCAAAATTACTAGACAAATATTAACAAAAATTAAAGTAATATGTGTACAACACTTATATCAGATTCCTGCTAACTTTCTTCTCTGTGCAACTGCAGACACAGATTGGAGATGTCAACCAACCAATACATTTCTTTAACATTGTATATATGTTTATGTGAGGTAAAGAGCTTTGAGCCAGGTTGCAGAAAAATGCATCTTTGATTTTAGCACATAATAATTAAAGGGTGTGAAGACTCGCGCAAAAAGAAACGTCTAATGCTGGTAATCTGACCTAGTTTCGAATGAGGTGTAACAGAACTGTTAGACACCACCATCGATCGTAGAAAATACACACACACAGCTTACTACCATCGGTAATTAGACACTTGTGTACAGTCAGTACATACAGCTGCGGTCAATAACCACAGCACAGTGTACAAACGATACAGCGATGGACATCTCAGGTGCAGCTAAAGATAACAAGGTATCACGTCTGCATTTTGTAGCGACAAGCAGAAAACTTCACTTGCAAGCAACGGAAAGTTAACTTTTTTCAGAGAGCTGCACACGGTTTGGGGCGAGTCTTCAATATGCTTTTAAGTTAAAGTTTGCCACTTCATATATTGAAAAATCCTAAATAATGAAATAAGTTACTCCTATAGTTACTTGATACTGTTAAATACAATACCTTCAATTATAGTATGTACACATTCACAATACAGTTTCAGTGCAATTATAATGACGGGTGTAATACACCACAGATAAAACTGACACTACTTGCTTTGTGGTGAAGATCTTGGTATGCTTCTTTATGATCATGTGTACAATTTTGTTTTAATCTCTACCATCACCAATCCCTCAACAAAATCAAGACCTCTTCACCCTTAGATATCCTGTTTCATTTTAAGCAATACAGTTTCAAACATTATTATTACAGCCGGTCTGTGAAAGAGCTGTTTCTATTGGGAATGTCACACCACATTAGGCACTGTTCAACAGAAATAAAAACTGCCTGATTAAAGCATATGGTTCTTAGAAGGGTGCAAATTAAATGCCAATTTATTTACAAAATCAAAGCAAATTTGACATAATGTTCCCTGAAAAAAGAGTGTTAACAAATTGTTAAGAAACCTGATCGCATTCATAGGAATGTCATCATTCAGTTTTCTTGAGTAAGTGTTTTAAAATCATAATGGCTGCTGGTGTTTATGTTAGTATCATAGATGTGACAAAATGTCCTTACAACATTATAAGTTTTGAGTTTACTGTAATGACAGATCACAGTAAAAGAAACAGAACAGTGACTGACACTCCTTAATCAGTTTTGTGTACAATATGTACTGAGTGTCTAAAATATTTGTAGATAGAATGATGGGAGTATGAAGCAATGAAATCTTCAGAAAGTAGTCATTGGTTACAAACTTTAGATGTGAACGACTAGTAAATGATGGTTAACTATCTGCAAGGGTATTTTTCAATGGAACGTTAAGTCCAACAGTATAGTATGCTGATGAAGATTTCCTGTTAGGACAGCAAATTTGACTGGTTTGGATGGTTATCATCCATTATTTATTGTTGAAATGGACTTGTGTAGACTGACTGGAAACATTTATGAGCCTAGTAAGAATACATGTTACAGTATGTAAATAAGTTTAATATTTTATTTAGAAATTCTGGTAACCCTACGAAGCCTTAGACAGTGCTTTCATATTTCACATAATGACATTTTAGAATAGGCTCACTGTATTTCAAGACATATTTTTAATCTCATCTCCCTACATGTAATGTATCGGAGATGAGATATGTACTTCATCCCTCATCAGATATGAGAGGAAGTGTGTGAGAGAGCGTGTGTGTGGGAAAAAAAGTCTCAAACTCTTCCTATACAGCAAGTCTAATCAAGTACAAACTTGGTGGGTAGGTGGTATGACTATGTAAACTTGCACCTGCCAGAGTGATGATGTCATAGGTCTAACAGGCGTGTATCCAGGATTTTCTAACCTGGGGGTGTGAATTACTATCTAAGCGGAGCGCCATCATCGGTTGGCGCGCAGCGTAGAAGGAAATTTCTGGTTTTCATACCCCCCAGATCACCGGAAATGGCACTTATCAGGCTTGAAAATGACCAACCAGATGTACACTTTTGCCTGAGAACCAAGTATTTCCCAATAGTTTTTTTTTCCATCCATAACCTTTTTGAAGATTGTCACCAGTCACACATCATGTTTGAGCTCATCGCATCTCCTGTGGATCATTGCTTTTGTAGGTGATTCTACGTCTCGGCCCACAATACCCGTTAGCCCCACTTTTCAAGGTTTAAGCCCATTATTTGTTCCAAATTTGAAAATTCACATTTCTTGTGAATAAATTTTCTTCAAAACATACCCATAATGTTGCACAAAATTTCATCTATGCACAACCAATCTAGAAAAACCTCCTTCAAATCCTAACAGACCGGTCCTGCAACAACTTATGACAAATCATAGAAAGCATGAGAATTCATGTTGTCGGCGTCGTTGTGCAAAAGGTCGTGACACTCCATCGAGTGCGGTTAGGTAGGCTATATGTATTTTTTCACGCAGTGGCCAACTGTAGGCTTGTAATAGGCTATAGGCTAAAGTTAGCTAATTGCATCTGCCAAACTAAGTAGCCTAATCAATAGGCCTGAATGATACTACGATTATAGTTGAGTTAACGGAGCTGACGAGTATTCAAGATCAAAAGAGCACTGACAAAATACCATGCAAAAAAACCAAACAGTTTTTAACACTTTTTCGACTGAAAGGGGGAGCACTTGCTCCCACTGTCCCCCCTGGCAACATCCCTGTAGGGAAGCGATAATAGGGGTGGGGCGTAGGGTTGTGGGTCGTGCGTTTTCATGCAGATGGGAACAATCTCAAGAAGTGATGGGCGGTCCGCCTCTCCCCCCCTCCTGCCCATGACATCCACTACATGATATTCACAGGAGATGTGCTCAATTCTCCAATCACATGCGGAATGTATTTTTAGATTCATTGTACGAGTTACGGTACTGGGTTTGGGGTAACAATTAGAATTCAGGTCGGAGTGTATAACATTTTATCGCTGGATGGCGGTTTTGCATCGAAGGACATATGTCCATTGCAGTTCGCATATAGATCCTGGTCTAATACCAAAATGTATTATGTTCCCAACGACTCGGTGGAGTTTGAGACCAGCCACAGTTGGCTTCATAGCACAATTGTTTAAGGTGTCCATACACACACACACATTATGATAGACCATAAATATATATATATATACATTAGTGAGAGAGGAAAAATGGAAACGTCAAAAATGGAGTTGTTGGTGTAAGGGGTAGGGTGAGGCGCACGCCCCTTCCGAAATCCTCGATCCGTCACTGGCTACCCCGTGTATATAAAAGGGATCAGCGCTGTAATTATGTCACTGTTCCTCTCTCTATTCCCGGTGTCTTGGAGTTTTTCTTCTACTCCCTCCTTTTCTCCTTTTTCTTTCTTTTTGTTTTCCCTTCCTTCCTATCCTCGATCCTCTCTTTTTTCCCCCCTCTTTTTTTCTCCTATTTTTCTTACCGGGGGGTGCGCCACCCAACGCCGCCCCTGGATAATGCGCCTGTACTTTGTTCATATCACTTATTTGTGTTGGAAAAAGTTTTAAATTTCATACTGCACAGAAATATAAGAGTCCAAAGTGCAATTACATAATACCATGTATCTACCTAACCTTAGTTTACAGAAAGTATTGATATTGTAGATCTGTACTATACTACAAGTACTATAAGTATGGAGACTTGTACAGCAATCATAATGACGAGTGAATCTTGTGTTTTGGCGAGTGAATTTTTAGTCACGGTGACCAAATGGCAGGTACTTTTAATAATATTTGTCTAGGCCTGCCACTAACTATAAGTGACCATAAATAGAAAGAAACCACATGCAGCCTTACTTGCAGGACACTGGTAAACACTACAGGTGGCCTCACATCTACCAGTCTGTGAAGTACATGTCCCTTTAGTACAAGTACACTCATTAGGACCACACTGACCAGCTGAGTTAAATCTGATGCAATCTGTAAATGTAAAAGAGAGTAACAATATGTTAGAGTACAGCTTGAAGAATGATTATACAAATGCAAACAGAGGGGTGAACATGGAGGAATGGAGAATTTTTGTATGCTGTAAAAGACCGTAGCATCATGTTAGAGGACGGCTTGAGGAAACAGATAAACACAGAATGCTGTAGTTTCTTAAAAATTACCAATATTTACTGTAAAATCATATATCATATATCATAATCAATAGACATTCCAAGAAATGCTTTAGAATCTCAAGTATGTTGTTATTTCTCAGCTAAATCAGCTATGCACACTTCTTACACTCCTAATTGACAACTGTGTATATAAACACTTGGAGAACTGAGAACAAGCTTATGTAAGTTAGTAGCTAGAAACATGCAATCAGGTCACATGGTTATTACATGCCACAACAGATGCTCCCCTTGGTAACAATTAGTATCAGATTTAAACCACAAATCATGTATTGGACTAATATGTACAGTGAATGGACAAAACAAGCATCCACTGACTTGATGTATAAGGTACTGTAGACTTGTGAGCAAGAGCCTATTAAAGTGTGAAACTCATCTCATTCAAAAACATAAATCCTTTGTTTGGATTGTCATTTTTATGAACAATATAGGGCATCAATCCCTTTACACTGTATAAATAATAACAGATGGAGACAATCAAAGTTTTCTCCCAAGTTTACAGAGTAAAAATTTTGAAGTTATTTCCCTGCATTACAATTATAAATTTGCATTTGAATTGACCAATTAGAGTTAGTGACACCTAGTAATATGTATTCCCTAAAGGAAATACTTCAAATATATTGGAAAGTGATTATATTTCTTTCATACTCATAAATGGTATAATCATAAACAATAAAGGTATAACATCCACATCGTCTAATTATTATACTTCTCCCTTAGAAGGTGGTACACCCTAGTTTCACAGTTCACAAACAGTGGTGAATAATATTATTGGTCATCATTTTTGTCATCATTTACTATATGAACTTTGTATTGCCTAAATTCCCAACTTTTAATTAATATAATAATAATAATTGTGACATCAGAGAAGGGAAGTTTGTTGTATAATGAGAACTTGTTGATATTGTTCATTCAGTTACCAATCACCAGATGAGATTAAGATCATCTTAACAGGGATGGCCTGGATCAAACAATGCTACTTTACAGTGTGAGAAGCACTGCATATCTCCACCACATGCTTTATGCTCCCATATTTGTCTATTTTATTGCTTATTATTCATATTTCATGAATTGTTTTTATCTACTTCACCACTGGTGCTTGTTTATCTGCCTTAAGTTATTAGCTCTGTTTAACAGTTTGATTTGCTGCACCAGCTTCAACATGCCCCAACACAGCAATCTATAAAATAGTCATTGGAAAAGTCTGACAATAAGTTTTCCACTGAGAAATTTAGTAAATGTTGGTTGTAATTTTAATATTTTAACTATTACAATCACAGAGATGAAGAATCTGTATTGACAATCTTTGACCTAGCTTAAAGCTTAAATAATTCAGTTTAGTTTATGTACTCTTTGAAACAATCCTATTCCAATGCCATGGGGAAAAACTAGTTGCATAATTCAACTTGCAGAATGTAACCAAAGATACTCAAAGCTTTATGAGAAATATTTCGTGTTTGTCATATTATAGTAAACAATTTCATGAACTTAAAAATTAAATTGATGAAAATACATACTGATATGAATTACACACAGCTGGCCAACAACAACATGTTAGTCTGGACCAACAATAATTTTTAAACATTTACATTTTTAAACATTCACATTTTTGAACATTTACCTCAAAGTTACAGACTGCAGTTTCCAGTGTGGGCTGGGTTCTGTATATCACTGTTGTTATACCAGTAGAGAAAGCTTTAAAGATTGTAGTAAGGTATTGTATACTGTCGTGATTACTGTATTTATTGATTACCTTCTTGTACAATCACATCAAAAGTACAGACTGCTTCATTTCCTGCTGGGTCTGCATATCTATAGGTCACTGTAGTCCTACCAACAAGGAAACTTGATCCAGGTGAATGTGACTGGGAGTCCAGTGTAGCAGTACCAGAATTATCTGTAGCAGTGGGTTCAGTCCAGGGAACAGAAGTACCTGTAGCACCAATCTCAACAGTACGAAATATATCACTTGGACAACCAGAGATGACAGGTGGTGTGACATCAGCTTTGAAAGGGGAAACAATGGAATAAATTAACCATTTAATGTGGGTCTTACCTAGAACTAAGACACATATTTTTGGCTAAATATTTAGGAAATTATAGTAATCCAAAAGCATACACATCCAAGACGAATCAGCCTTCATGTACAGCTTCATGTAAACTGATTTGCTAACTTCAATCCCTTCTTGTATATGAAGGCAGTTGGTCCCAGATAGTCCCAGACAAGTTTACTTCAGTCCCTCAAAATGGTCAACTTAAATCCAAGCAGCAGGTGATGAGAGTTGTTGACAGATGGTTACAAACCTGACAATTGTCTGTTGTACAGGATCAGTGGACAGGCATCACCTTTATATGTGATAAGTACCCACCCTTCCAACACACTCTGTATAGCTCACTACATTGCACGAGCCATCATTCCAGTTTGGAGATTCAAGCATATGCTGAAAGAAAGTCTTAACAGTGTGACTTATGGTTTCATTTGGCTCTTATAAGCATAAGTCAAATAAGTTCATCCTGTGTAGTAGGTAAGACTTAACACAACTAATCTGTCTCACTCAAAAGGTGCTAGTCTTTCCTTGTGGCATGATCTTTTCACACCATCAACATGTATCCACACCAGAGAACTTTAATGGATTTCTGCTATTTGTCATTTATATTGCACTGTAAACATTTACAAACCACTGATGTCCTTTGATGCTCAGTACATCTCTTAAGACAGATATGGCCAGGTATTGCAGGTAGAAGCCATATACTTTCATGCACATAGCATTAGTAACAATAGGACAATTACACCAAAGGGTCAACCTCCCTACCAAATTAAAGCTAACAGTATGTTTTATGGTACAGGTAGCAATTTTTTTGAAAAATATTTTGTCATACAAAAAATTGTGTATCAAGGTAGGCATATCTTGTCTGCTAAATTTCTGACAAAATGTGAAAATTGCATTATGGGTAATTTAACAATGCAACATGTTTAGTTTAATGGCTATGCTATTTTTATCTTAAAATATAAGTAACTAGCTCTGCATTAGTAAGCAAATAATCTTCTATCTTGTCGGTGATATATACATCATAATGGAATTTGCTGATTTGGTTCAATTTTCAGGGAATTTGCAGATTGGGTGTAAATTATACAATTTAAAGCCATTTCAATGTTTCAGTTCATATTTACATGTGCATGTAGGTTGTTTTCCAGGTGGTGTGTAAGGTAAACCGATGTAACCAGACTTACATACACATCTGTAGCTGCCAATGATGTTCATGCTATCACACATATTAGTTCCAAGTTTTGCACATTCATCATCATCAGCTGTACCAAACAGAACCAAAAATTATGATTTTGTGCAGACATGTATTATTAAAATCTGGAAACCAAAAAATGACAAAGAGTAATGTGTAGAGATTTGCTTATTTCAAAATATTCTAGATTACAGGGAAAGGCTTATAGACTTTTTGATTAAGATTATTAAAAATTATTTACATTACATCAAGCTTGACAAAGATATCAAATTTTCTAGATGCTGTACCAAAACAAAAGTACCAAACTTGGCAACATGCCAAACCTCAGTGTCATGATGGACTTGGCAAGTTTATACAATAGCATGACCCATCTTGACAAAATGTGTCAAATATATTAGCTCTACTGTAGGCATTTGCTATTTTATATGTATGCTTTCATCTATCCTAACAAGTTGCAGAAATTTGTCAGTTTTTTCATAAGTGCATGAACAAGCAGCAGGTAAATGCTTCTAAACTAACTGTGTTCATTTTCAATGGGGCTTTAACTCATCCCATACTATATTGCTATATCAACAAACATTATGCAAATAAAACTTGTTGATTTGTTTTTGATATGTTCAACTCCATGGCACATATCATATGTAGCCATAACCTTTATGTACAATGTACATGAACCACTTGTTCACAGTTTTCAACTGGTTAATGAATTTACTAGTGTAAAGCCGGGAGCGGTCAGGTTGTCAGTGTGGTGAGGCCCATGTGGGGAGATGGGGTGACACAAATAACTGAGTCAAAGATTGGTTTACTTGGCAAGCAGTGTATTATCGCTCCTCTCTACTATACGTAGGAAACATTCCTCAGTCATGGTGGTTACATCTGATCCAGTGTCCACAGTAGCAACAAAATTAACCCCGTGCATCCTAACTGTTGTTGTAGGACTCCTCCCCACAATCACTGGACTTGCCACCATCCAGTAATCAGACCTGGTACCGGCAATGGGTACAGGCATTCACTTGCATAGTTGCCATGCTCATGACAGTGATAGCATTCCACCTGACTCTTGTCACCCCTTTGTCTGTGTCGACAGCCATCTGTTGGTTTATTCATCTTTTCCAAGGTCTCCACTCTTTTTGACAATGCAGTCTGGTTGATCTTTAATTACTGGATAATCCCTGTCTGCTTCTCCACATCAGTGGTCACCAGTGTCTCCAGAATAACAGACAATTGAGGATTAAGTGTTACTACCATCCCGTATACTCCAGGCTTCTGGCCTTTGCGCCGTGGTAAGTTGTTAGACTCTTCAGACATGTCTAACGCCCAGTCCCACAGAATGATGAAAGAGAGGGTCTCATCATCCTTC
Organism: Apostichopus parvimensis; assembly: GCA_000934455.1. Taxonomy (NCBI): domain Eukaryota; kingdom Metazoa; phylum Echinodermata; class Holothuroidea; order Aspidochirotida; family Stichopodidae; genus Apostichopus; species Apostichopus parvimensis. The sequence continues at coordinate 15,649 of KN882978.1, forward strand.
ATCAAACGCTTGACTTCCCTCCTGAGGATCATATCTGACAGGCCGTTCCGCATCTCGTCTAAGTCTGCCATTTTTCACTACACCTCAAGGTAATCCCTTAAAGTTCCTAAGTACTTCATTCATCTGTGTATTACCCCACTCATACTACCAAATGTAAAGCCAGGAGTGGTCAGGTTGTCCGTGTGGTGACGCCAAAGGGGGGGGGGGGATGGGGTGACACAAATGACTGAGTCAAAGATTAGTTTACTTGGCAAGCAGTGTATTATCGCTCCTCTCTAGCGAGCTCTCATAAAGCTTTTAACTTGCCACGCAAAGGTGAAAATAAACATGTTAGAATCATTGAGAAGGTACCGTATGCACCCATTGTAATTACAGGCACTGAATAATTAGTAAAATTAAACTTTGGTTAGAGACTTTTTGCGCGGTGTCCAACCCTCAACCAAAGGAGCGGAGGGGAGCCAAAAGGTAAAATATGTGTATTCCCACACTGGCATAATGTGAAATGAAACAGTATTCAGTATCTGAAGAAGATCATGCTAGAATCGAAACTTCAGGCCCATTTACTATTACACATAGTGTGAAACAAGCAAGAATCTTACATGTAGACAACTTGCAATGTACGTATATACAGGAAAGTTTATTATAATCTTGGAATTCGTTAAGAAGACTTTGAAAGTCAAAGGTAGAACTGTGTTACTTTCAGTCATGAAAACAAAGGCAGTTTAGAAATAATTATTTGTTTATCAGCCTATTTCTGTATAAAATTTCATGAAACTAGTACACCACACATAAACCAGTCAAATTAAGTTGGAGAGCTTCATAAATAGCACACATGGTTTTTCGAATGTCTTCACATATTGCTTTGAAATCCCCTAAACAATAGCAAAAGTTGATACATAGCTGCTTGGGTCTTCAAGTTTAGCAAAATTAATCTTATAATTCCATGTATGAAATTTTCAGGCAATGCTAATTTTTATGGTACATCAAACCGTATTATTAAGGAAAGATGTGGTTGCAGCTCTTGATACATGACCACTTGAATCAGTATCCTTATCTACAGATTTCCATCCATTGTAATGATATACTAATATGACATTTGAATGTTATCCTGAACATGATAACACCAGAGCCTTTTGAAGAATTCAAACAGAGAGGGAAGGAGAGGACAGACTTGACCTAGACCCAAATGATAACATGATCAGAGGCTATACTATTTCTGATGAAGTTCATCCATGTTT
>KN882978.1:49323-59789 GCA_000934455.1 Apostichopus parvimensis
AAATGAATGGGAAAAAACTGAAGTTTAATTTGTTAACTGTCATAACCTCACATTGTATCTGCAATGGAATATTTTAAAATAATAATAAAAATAAAAAGTGATCGTTATTATTATTATTATTATTTTGATATTTAAGCTACTCGATGGTTATTCGAAAATAATCTAGACCTGGCAGATTTTGGAAGAATTAATTCAACGTAACGATCGAGTGGCATCTTTGGAATAAATAGATGTATAATGACAATATTGATAAAAGTAAAAGAATTTGGAAATTGTATGTTAGTTGTGATACTCTTGACAACTGGTTTACTTTACTAACTTTGTAAGTAGGATATATATATATATATATATATATATAGTTTTAAAGATTGTGCAGTTTATTACATGGGGTACGTGCATGTAGCATTCCTTCTCTGTTGTAAATTGATACCAAAAAAAATATATATATCTGATGGTTGTTGTTATACTGGAACAAGTTTCGGTTGATCCCCGGACAATGTTAAAAGATCACGGTGTGTATACAGTGTGTGCAAGGCAAATCAAAGCGAAGCTTCGAAGGGTCAATTTCGTTTCAGTTCAATAACTTTAGTTGAGGGCATTTTCAAGTTTTGGGGGATTTTTAGTCTAGTCTTTTGTAAGTTAAAAAAGGATGCTTTGGGGGATGGGGGTGTGTGGGTGTGGTGGTAGAAGTTGGTTCAATTTATACATAAATACACAATATATAACTTTGATTTATTCAAATAATGTGGCTTAAGCTCGTATACTCCAGAATTAGTTATATAAGAAAGAAAGAAAGAATCAAAAACAAAAATGAAATTCAATGTAAAAATTCAATCACGAAGAAGATTTGTATACTTTTAAAGCGTTAAACTTTGTTGTTAGACATTTGAGGTGTTAAGACACTTTACGATGACATGTTCGTTGTTTGTGTAATTCAGACCTGGCAGATTTTGGAAGAATTACTCGCAAAAGTCTCTAAACGGAACAAATGTTGATACAAAAGAATGATAAGACACAGAAGATGTTAAGATGTATCTTACATTCATCAAAAAAAAAAAAAATTGTCTTTCAATATGTGGTTGGAAAAAAAAAAATTAAAGTCAACTAATTGAACCTGTTATTTTCACTTGTATAATGTTGTGCCTGTTTGTATATATATGTATGTATGTGTGTGTGTGTGTATGATGATTTGTTAATGGTTCGATATGAACTAATAGTGATTAAGATACAAATGATTTGATCTGAATGACAATAGTTGATTCGTAGTAGGTATAGGTGATTCGCCCATAAATTTGAATTCAAATGAACTACATAACTTTTAGTCTATAGACTTTTATTAATATCCTTGAATCTGTTTGTTTTTTTGTTTTTTGTTTTTTTTTTTGCATCTGTGTATGTGATTTCGTTAATACTAGTGTTGAGTTCAATATGGATTTATCTATGCTGCTGACTAAAACTTCAAAAAGGAAAAAAAAAATAGATATAATGTAGAATTTAAGAATGCAGTTAAAAAGAAACAAAATGCACTTAGTGAAGTTAAGAAGAAGACAAAAAGAAACCGTTTCACCGAAATATTTAATTCTGGAATACAACTCAGATGTTATTGCAGAGCTTCATCAAGTCATTTTGCAATTATCAAACAGCATAGCAGACTGTATATTGTATTGTATTGTATTGTATTGTATTGTAAGTCCCACGTATTACAGGCGGTTCTATATGAACCCATTCACCCAACGAATCCAATTGTTGTCAAAAGTGTTTTGTGTGGGTTGAATTAAACAGGTTCTTGAAAAATGTGGCAACACCCTCTGTGCTTCTGTCTGTTATAAATTAGTCACCCACAGAATAATGGGGTACGAATTTGACGTGTGTTAATCGTTGTTAACTTGTATGTGTGTTTCAGTCTACAATTTCAGTTATTTAACAAGCCACACATTTTAGATTATCTTTGAAAACAATTTTCCTGTGAAAATTTGAAAACTATAGGTACCATGCCTTACTGTGTTATTATTATATTATCTTATATGTATCATACATACCATATGTATGCTCACTGGGCAAGTTATTTTTTGTTATTGTCACCTAATATTCCAGTTGCAACATATACCCAATTGGGTTCAAATCTAGTTCCAGCGATGTTATATATTATCTTTGATGACATACTCTTTTTACAACAGAAAAGCAGACTGCTAATCACGTGATAATCATGTGATTTCCATTGTTTACCTTTTAAGACGTAACAATGAGTTTACAAAGAGGGTAAAACACCATGAAAACGTTCGCTGTTGTTCTATTTTTACCCGTTCACTTCTAATTATATAGGCTGGTAGCGTTTATAATGAAGTCGAGCCATATTTCCTTTTCAGTTCAACTCAGTTTTCAAGTCCAAAATGTCAAGATTCCAATTTTTTTCGTTCAGTATTGTCAATACACAATCGTCTACAGAGAAGGAAACAAAAAAGAAGGTGATATCTACTATTATAGGCGATAGCCAAGTTCAAACAGGAAATTATATTACTGCAAAAACGTGTGTCTGAGAGGGTCGAGCTGCTTAGACGGACAGTGCCAGAAATAACAAGACCCAGGAGGCACCGGGAGACATTGGTGGGACATGGTGTCCGATCTAATTCCCCCAACAATGATTTTAGTTTTGCTGACACACAGGTGACCATTTCAAAACCAGTAGACATTGGCTTGATTCGCATCTTCCCCCTCCCCCCTCCAAGCATCCCCACCCCCTATCAATTACGACCACTTCAAATTCTATCAAACATTTTATTTAAAATTCTTAAAGTATTTTCACCAGCTTAATTTCCAAAATTGTAATGATCACTTTCGTAAAAGAAAGCAGCACATTGATCAATTTTGTGAAGATATTTAGCATATGAACTGTTGCAACGAATGGTTACGCATACGTTACGACAATTGTTGCGGTTCTGTTACAATTGAAGTTAGAGCACAATTACAATTGAGCGGACTGAGTGTCATGATAACACAGTAAGCTTTACGGTATTTCAGCTTTTCATTGTGTAGACTGGAGTCGAAAGCTAATTACCAATTCGTCTCCTCCACCTAGTCCCCTCAATCTTCCCATATACCAGCATCGCACCTCAAGGTCACCCCCCCCCCCCTCAGCCACAACCCATCCATTTCCTCGGCAATTGCACTTCCTTTAATTAATATGGGATATATACAAATACGATTCGTTTCTTTTCGTTTCTGTTCGTTTCTGTTCGTTTCTGTTATTAATTAATCCAAATGATTAAAAACGTACCGTACTCAGATGTTTTCTGTGCCATCTGCTGTATATGGCCTGTCAAATTGTTGCCTTTCGTCGATTGATTCATTTGATTCAGAAAGCGGTGCCTTGTAGATGGAACCTGCAGACGATGTTGGTCCTGATATCACACTAACACCATCGCCCCTAGATGACATCCGTGACTAGAAATATAGAATCAAAATTAACAAACATATTCAGTGAAATTGGACTTTGAAATCCTCTTCTGTTGACATGTAAAGATTATTGATGAATTGGGTTTAGCAGTATTTTATTGTCTTGTTACAATTAGGCTTGTGAGCATTTTTTTTAGGGAGTGTTAGCTCAGTGGTTAACGCCGGTGCCTTTTAATCATAAGGTCCCGAGTTCGAGTCACTCCAAGAGTAATGTATGTCGTCCAGTTACAAAGTTGTTGACAATTGAGAAGTCATAATCATGGACGTTAAAATATGAATCTAAGAGACTGACGTCGGTCAGATTGCGGCTTTGATAAGCCAATGATGGTTCTTCGCGAGTTCCTGCTTGCAGGAGGATCTAAAATACATACATACATACATACATACATTTGGGATATACAAAAATGGTACGGTATAATACTTTTAAAAAAAAGGGTCCATGACCATCAATAAAAAAAATAATAATCAAAGTCCAATCAGAAAACCAAGAAACATTGCGTAAATGTTCCCTCAATTTTCAAAGCCAAATTTTTACTCATAAATATGAAACAAAATTGACAAAGTCTTACATTGAGGGCGTTTGCGTTGTAGAATATTCTCTCAAAATGACTGAGACGTTTTTCGTCAACGGAAGATTCAGCATCTTGTTCATCTTGGTAGAATACCTCGTTATCGTGTCCATATTTCCTCATCTCGTGGTCACCTTCTCGTCCTCTGTTCCTGACTACTTTTGGGAATCTGATAGTTCCATCTTCCAGACGGGTAGAAGGATTGACGACGACTCGCCGATGTGAACCCAAACTTGGTACCGATCGTGGATGCAGAACCTCCGCTACTCTTGTCGGTTGTTGGTATCGATAGGTCATTCCGTTCTTTCCTTGCTCCTTGCGTTTAAATAGTACACACATGCAGCAGAAGCAGCTGACGAAGACGAGGAGCAGTGTTACCATGGCAACCGATAGACCTATGACCAATCCAGTATCGGACTCTCCTGTTGGAAATATTTGTTTTTTACAAACGGAAACAAACATAAAACCAATAATATCACTAATATGATAACGGTGTTAATTAGTTACGTGGTTTTCCAGCCACTCCCAAAACGGACAGAGGACGCTATGATATCGGTCCTATCTAGTTCCGCGAAATTATGCCAAACTGCACACTTTGACTACTGCAGAGTTATAACCGTACGGTGACGGTGCATGAGTTGATGGTTAGTAGTGAATACGATTTCGTTCGCAATTAGTATTGAAGAAGAGATCTTTGTAACATATATTCGAGGTTTAAAGTTACTTAACTAGTTACTTTCAGCACTCCCTTTGCATATGTTTTCTAAAACATGCATGTGTTTTTTCGTCAATCGGCCAAACTGTATATGTGTAACCTTTAGCCAAATATATGATGAAGCAGTTACGATGTACCTTATCCTTTGTGGATAAAAAAAACAATCATAATACGTCCAAACATTTTATAGTACAATGATTCACTTTCAGTAAGAAGTCAAGTATCTATAACGACTTTTGGGGCTGCAACATATCTCTGTCTTTGGTTGGTCAAGCACCAAACATGACTTTACGCGCGTTCGCTTGCTTGCGAGCGCTTTCAATCAATGGTGTTATTTTGATTACGAAATCTGTAAACAGTACAGAATTACGCGAAGCTGTAGTTGGACCGAAAAGAAAGCACCCTTTGTATACACGCCGGGAAGCACAATTGCAATCAATTCAACGCATTCATAGGTGATTTTTGAATTTTCATATTCGTGAAATCTGAAGATATAAATATTCATTGAGATGGTTCACAGGTTTTGCAGTAAATAATTACCTCAAATTGGACCTCTTATGATATAGTATATCAACAAGTTTCGTGCATTTTCGTTACAACAAATGAATTCCCTAACAAAATAATTCTTTGAAATAAAGGCATAAATATTTATTATGAAACCAGAAAGTTCTTCCCTTTTCCCCCTTCTGTTGGGAAGAGGGAGGGGGAGGGTGGGGGGGGGGGGGGGGGGGGGGGGGGGGGGAAGGATGGAGACTGAAACTCACCAATAAGTCGCTCACATCTCGTGCCTTCAAATCCATCCATGCACCTGCGAGGATAAACAAAAGTTAGTTCAGTGAAGACCTTTTCGTTGTTTGTTTTTTTGTTAACTTTTACTAAAGTGCCTTTGTTTTCCCTACTCCGTTTGATTTAATGCTGCGGTTTTCACTCATATTGTACGGTCACGTGATGCAAAATGACGAGACTCATTTAACAAGCGAATGTAATACTGACATGCAGTGAATTTCATAACTTTTACGATAGAGATATTAACCCCCCCCCCCCTCCCTCAACAAAAAATCATCAAAGAAAAGAAAAGACAAATGTTTGACTGTGTCTCATGGCAGCTTGTGATCTAATTATGTTGCAATACACACATCAGGGACTGAAGGTTGTGATAATGTGTCGTCAAGCCTTCTCAGAATGCATGGACGCTAGGTTGGGACTATGGATTTTAAAGAACTAACTCAATCGATCATCGTCGACAAGCTCCGAAAACCGTTCATAACTTTCCTATATGTCTGGGAAAATCCTGCGACCCCACCGAAAATAAATTTCGCGTCCCACTTTTGGGATTGCTCACCTCGACCCTCACCCCACCTCCCACGCACCTTAGTTTGCGGACCGTTAGTGTAATACAGGATATATGTTAATAACATGTTATACTTACTGGCAGTTAGCTTCAATGAAACGGTTGTCATATCGGCAGGTACCGCCGTTCTGACACGTGCTTGTTTCGCAAAAATATTCCGAGCGATCTGAAGAGAGAACATGTTTTTTAGATTCGCCTGTTGAATATGTGTCTGTATTCTTTCGGTGTGTTCATATACAGGACTGGGTTTCAGAAATGAGGTCACTGATATATATATATATATATATATATATATATATATATATCATATTCGGTATACTTGTATACTTGCATTGTAATATATAAATGCCATACAACGATAAATTATTTCACAGTGATATATACCAAACATGTAACTTGAAACACACCGGCGTCCCTTCGAATTTAACACAGACCATGCAGTAAACCCGAAACTTCTGCACAGGCCTGACGAGAAGAGGTCAGGGTGGCTACAGCCCGGAAAACGGGGTTCAATAAGAATACGGGGAAATAAAGGATAAAGGATATTGTCATAATATAGGCCTACGTAAAGAAAAGCGAACAACGTCTCTTTAAAAATGCCCCGTGACATAATTGTACTCATTTTCTTCAATTTTTCTTATTTGCAACAGGGATTGGAGAAGGTATTAACTCAATTAATGAGTTAATCTATTCGTGTTATATCATACACTAACTTTTCAAGCGGATCACGTACTAACACTGACGAAGAGAGCAAAATACTGACCTGCTACATCGAGTCTGTTTGAGTCGAAAGTAAGAATGTCTCCTTTAGAGGTTGTGACTGAGACAATACCATTTTGGTCCATGTTCCCAAGACTTGAAATCGATTCCTTCAGTTGTTCGTAAGTCGTGGTCGTTCGAGGAGAGACAACAGTCACTTCGACGTAGCCGATAATTGAACCACTTCGGAATCCTGTTACCTTGGAAACAGTCCTTTCAGGAACTGCATCAGCAACCTGCGTATAAGTAATGAATGAAGTACAACTGAACATTCTCCTGTTAAGTTATCTGTTAAGCTTGAAGATCCAATCCGATCGCTCTCATATCCCACTTGCAGTCTATAATTCAAAGTGAATTGCAATAAAGATTTCTTTCATTTAAACATGTGTATTGTTTATTTGTTCCCTTCTCTCTTTGTGTGACTGTGTGTTTGTTTTGTTATAACTGGTCTACGAAATAGCAGAGGAACGAATTTTGACGACAGTATTATGGAAACCTCTTCACAATTGTGACGTGATAGTAAATCACGAAACGGACATCTCAAAACTAAGCCTGTTACATACCGTTTGAATTTATGATGTGCGTGCCTGCTTTCCCTTGCATGCGTGCGTGCGTGCGTGCAGTTTTGTGGAGTAAAATGATATTTCTTAACTATAAAGAATACAAAACTCACCAATGTCATAAGAGCTCCTTCGACTTTTTTGTATGTTTCTGATTGCGAATCTTCCAACGTACTGTCATAAATAGCTTCTTCGCCATTAATTGTGGTGACTGCAATGATAGCCCTCGCTGTCAGAGCTGCATGGGGTAAAAACAAAATGCAATATTCCATACAATGAAGTACTTTTTCTCTTGTATACGACCAAAGATTTGCTAAGCGCCTAATATGTATATATGTCTATAGTCATATCATAAGTACGACAACACCAATATATCTGGGTGATACTAACTGCTAATGATACCACCCCTCTGCAACCCCCCCCCCCACTCCCCCCATCCACCTCGATCCCCTCACCATGATATATACCGTCGATAAAGGTTACGGTCCTTTCAAGATCATTGGTAAAAATGTCCATGTCGTGTATCATGTATGCCGATATTACTATAGTCCATATAGTATTATACTTATGGACTTTGCAAGCGCGCAACTTTCTACAATTCTTACGTTGGGAACAGCCAGTGGATACGGTATCGACGGAGCAGTATGCAGCAAGAGCATCGTCGCAAGGAACGTTGTTATATCCAAACTCATTGTTGACAACCACAACAGCGCCGCAGTCGCGGTCTGTTCCCGCCTGGGGACCGGTCGTAATCCAGTCACTGTAATGAAAAATGAGAAGAATGTTAACGTTTGTAGAAGAAATGTACCACTACACACATAAAAACTCCCACCCACACACGACGCGCACATACGGATATATATATAGGTTTACAAACCTTTATTAATATTTCTCTGTATTATATCATCACCGTTAATTTTCCACTATCATTGTATGAGATGTAAATACTTGCATATTGTCATTTAGTAGTTGTGTACTCGACTCATCGTTCCAAATGAAAGCGTCTGATGTGGGACTTCTTCTAAAGTCAACGTATATGTTTGGAAATGAAGTGCCTGGAAATAGGAACTGGCTCCTTACAACTTGCTGTGTTGGACAACAAAAAAAACAAAAAAATAACAAAAAAAAACGGCGTTAGTTATTGGTTTTATCATAGTCATAAGTTACCAATCACCCAAAAAAAAAGAACCTAGAAGCAATACAAATGGGGATATATGGTCTCTAAGAAAAAAAAACTTTCTTAGAAACTGAAATACTTACTTCTAAGCCAGCTTCGAGATCCTCATCTGCAAATTCAACAAGCCTACCGCCACTTAGACCTCGATTACTCGCTATTACAGCGCACTGTGTCGTCTGGTATGTGTTGAAGTCATGAGCGGCAGTTTCGTCAAAGAACACGCATGTGCTCTGTGCAGTTAAATATAAGTTATCGATAAATGCAGAGTTACTCGGATTAGGACAGCAGCCTAGAAGTGTAAGAAATAGAAAAGCAACTTCAATCGTATAAAAGATGTAGTGGTAAATATTCAGTTTTCAAACTATATACCGAGCACTTACTGTACCCACTAAAACGTTGACATCAACTACATATGGATATGCGGGGACGTCCTCCCAGAGAACTGTGCAGTTGCACTACACTAAACCCAAATGAGTGGCGGCGGTGTAAACATGTTCGTTACAGCTTCTAACAGATTAGGAATAACCATGGCAGGTTCAGAGTGCTGCCGGATTTAGAACGGGACCACAGGGAACGCGCTACCACCATCCACCCCCCCACCACCCGCATACAGCGGTCCCACATGATTTGATATACTCAAAAGAACAAAGCCGCGTCTTATATAGATGGGCGATATGATATGTTATCTTGCGTGTGGTTGGCACAACGGCAGTGTGTTTGCGATCTGAACACACGAGATGTGCTAATGTGATTATACTATAAAAAACAACAACTATTTAACACTGCAGCTATGAGCGTAACGCAACAGTGTCAACGCTGCAGTTAAAAGTATAGCTTACAGAAAAACGATTGTTAAGTTAATACACATTGTGAAATGTATGTATCTTTAGTGGTTATTGGTATATGCCGCTTATATTATTTGTTTAATATGCATGAAAGGGTCCTAACGATCGCATAGCATCGTCTATCCCCCTCCCCCTCCCCACCCCTGAGAAGTTATAATTCAACACTGAATGTTTGCCTAACAACACTGACTCGCTGTTAACATGTATCTATTAAACATTACAGCACAATATTTCTCGTTAGGTTCTATAGGGCTGATCATTCTTGTGAATAATATCATTGTTGTTGTTGAAGGTAACGGTCTCTTCATGTAAATGTTATATTTATCTGGAAATTCTTAAGGTCCTGCCTTCCACTAGTCTCCTAACGCATGGTGTTCACCCATGAAGATAAGCAGTTGCAAACCCGGATTTTTTTTTTTTTAGCCAACGATAAGTAGAATATGGCGCCTCTCATGATGCGCCCTATGACATATATCTGAAAGGAAAAAGATTACTGTTGATAAACGGTCTACAATACCTGTTGTCTGACAAGCATTCGAATTTCCCGGTATCGGATCGAACCCAGCCAGGCAATCACAGGTAACAACGCCATTGTTGAAAACACACGTTGTAGTAGCGCTATCGCACGTACTTGCTTGAGCCGTACATACGTCTATTGTCATAGAAATAAGAGAAAGTGTAGAGAGTAGTATTTCGTGCTGAGTCGATTACTGTCAGTCCTGAAAAGAGGTGGACTGGTCGTTGGAAGTTACATCCCCGAGGGAGGGGGATGGGGGGAGGGTGGCCATGGTTCATATCATTCTATGGATATAGCATGATTTTATAGAGAAGGCGCCCGGTTACAGAACTGTCCGCTGTACCCAACTCAATATCTCGACGCCCCTGATAAAAAATATCTAAATCAAATGCTACGAAGTTAGAGGAAAACATCTTCCGGCTTGCGAGTTTTCTAGACACGTTTCATTTCTCCGACGTCCACATCGTAAGCTAAACATTGCAGCTCTCTGTATGTGAATTGTACACTTGCTCTCGGAAAT
>KN882979.1:0-43994 GCA_000934455.1 Apostichopus parvimensis
GGTTGTGTCGAACAAAGAACTAAAAATTCCTGATGCGGAATCTTAGGCCCCCTTAGAATAAATTACATCTTGTTCTGGAAACTGAGTTTTATAATACTTGGGAGTTGCATATTGTGTCCAGAATGGTATCAGCTTCAAAATTCAAATAATTAATGCAGTATGATATACTGTATCAACCCCCACCCCTCCTTCCCCCCCCCCCCAAAAGAAAGAAACTGTTTTACATGAAATGAAAGGTCTTGATAGCAATTTTTGCTATCCAGGTTTCCTGCATGGATGCTTAATTTTAAATTCTATGCATGGCACTTTGGTACGAAATGGCAACATTTATCATGGGTGTAATTACAATATAGATCACCCCACTTCTGATTTTCGGAACAGATCGGTGTGTTTGAAGCACTGTCAAAGTATTGAATCAAATGTACCAGAATTTTAACATGTATGAGGCTTTGGCATAGCTTGATGCCTACTCCCCCCCCTCCCCACCTCTTGCAAGTATGTATCAAGAATGCAAACCAAACAGGTTGCAGGATTGGATACAGTTTGGAAATGTACATCAATGATGGATCCCAAAACAATGAGAATATTACTTAAAAAAATAGGACGTATTTCAAACCAGTCACGAAATGAAAGTACCAACCAGTCATCACGGTCTTATTTCTTATTGGATCCACATATTAATATAATTTGCTCACTTCTGTGTAGAAATGGAAGGAATTTACTGGAAAGTAGAAATACTTCTAATACATTTGATTCCAAGTTATGATAATGTAAAGATAGATATATAGTGAAGACTGCTACAATCTGCTTTATCTGTAGAAAACACTTGTCATTTTCCCGCCTTAGCTTTTCTCATCACTTAGCTTGTCAGATTGCTGTGATCAGGTAAAAGCTAGTTAACCTGTACAACTGTCATAAATTTAACCATTCCCAGACCTCAATCTAAACATTTCTGAAAACTCAAAAGTGTGGATTTGAACGTGAAAGATTTATTGCCGAAATTTACTTCCTATCCGTTATCTTTCTGGCCAATTTTGAAAGTTTCAAGATTTTGGTACCATCCATATATTCCAGCATGTGCTATCTACCTATTCCAGTTTTGTGATAAATTTTCTTTCATCATTTTTTTTTTTATCTTTTTTTTCCTTTTCTAATTTTCCTGTTTTTCTTAATTTTTTGCTCCATCACCAACAAATATCAAACCTGATCATATTTAGCCATAAATTATTTCAGCTTGGTCTCTCTCATCTAATTCATTCTCTTTCATAAGCCGCCCTCACTGGGCCGTACTACGTGGCTAGTACATACAGTACTGCATGTTTTTCGCAGCACTTGTGTCAACACTTGTGTATTCCACGACCCAATTAGTGCTTTCACAGTCCAACTCCTCCACAATTTCCCAGGAGGATTGGGATGAGTGTGCAATCCTTGTGCCTCACTTGGGAGGTATAGCTCACTGCACTGAACATCGCACAGACGTGTCTGATATTGATGTCGGTTCTCAGGTAGTCATCGGATCTCTGACGCCCGGTCCTCAAAAACGGTGCAATATTTTTATCTGCATTGTTCATGTTGAAGTAATTTGGTTGTCGAGCAGCTGGTCCAATGTAATAAACAATGTTTTATGTTCACCAGATGGAATATTAGAAAAGTAGATCCTGCTAGGATCGAAACGTCAGGCCAACTTACTTTTACACATTCTATTACACAGGCTCTCTAGTGGATAAGCAGTTTGCTAACAGTTTTATTTTATTTTGTTATTCCGATGGAATTGTATCAGTTTTTTCATATACCTGCCAGATTCTCCCAAAACCAATCACATTGAATTGGTCAAATTGGTCATATGTGTATAAAATATTATTATTTGTTGTCCTGGAGATGAGGTACAGTAGCTCAAATTTGTAACAGGACTTGAATGAATTCCTATCATGTTGGATTGTGTATGGATTTAAATTAGTCTCATGTATACATAAATGCAAGGAATTGTCATGCAGTATCTTATATTCTATGTATAAAATATAGGATTTATGGAGTTAGATTATGGTATACTGCCAGAAACTAAAAAAACATGGAATATCTTATTAATATTGTTCCTATAAACAGCCGGTCAGATGTTGTTTGTAACAAGTTTTTGTTGTCAGAGATTGTGCATGGATTTAATCTCATCCCATACACATTCAATAAAATGTCAGGCGGAAGGAGGCGTATTCCGTATGTAAAATGTCGGATTAATTTGGACTTAAGAACTGACGTAAATTTGGGTTGATGACGTAAAGCTGCCGGAAATCTCAAAATTGTGCATTTATTCTGCGATGTTAAGGTTGAAGTAACTGTTGCTAAGCAGCTGGGAAATCTTATATTTAACAATGTTAGATGTTCACCAGATGGCTCATGTTTGTACAAGAATTTGTTTCCGGTGTCGGAGAGTAATTGCATACGGATTTAATCTCATCCGCACACACATTCAGTGACACATGTCATGCAGTGTCATGGACATTCAATCGGTGAAGTGTGTAGGATTTAGGGTATTAGTTTATCATAGATCACAGTTAAATATTCAACACCAAGACATATGGTGCAGTTGCGTTGCTGTCACTAACATGGTTGGAGTTAAGTGAATGTTTGAAGTGATTTTGAATTTTTATACGTACAGCAAACCTAAAGACCAATAATATTTGATTTTTATATAGTGCTTAACACCAGCGATAGGTCTCAAAGCGCCTTACAGACGTTTTATTACCCCTGGTCAATGATAACCTGTCCCAGAGACAATCCCTCCAGTCGGCAGCAGTTATATACTGCGCCCAATGACAAGTTACCTCACAGGCACCCATTTAACCCCTGGGTGGAGAGAGGCAAGTGAGATAAAGCATCTTGCCAAAGGACACAACGTAATGAACTAGGCATGAATCGAACCAACAATCCTTGGATAACAAGTCCGATGCCTTAGCCAATTGGCCACCACGCTCTCATATGATCTTATAATTTGTTGGAAATTCTTAATTGTGAAACTATTATAGACGCGATATTGACCAAATTAGACCTTAGAATGATGTGTCATCATATTTCTGATCACATGGGTACTGAATAAATCTATAGTAACAATAGTAAAAAATATTAAATTAGCAAATAAAGAAGGGAAGTGTGAAAGCTTTTCCAAAGTATTCATATGTGACAGGTCCTTATTTGTGTCTCAGCAATATATCACATGACCACATAAAATTAACCATTATAACACATGACAAGTCTGAAAGAAACGATGTTACAGCTAGTTATGAAACATTACTGACGATAAGATGATCGATCTACATGTTTCTTTTCCTTTTTGCTTTTTTGATATGTCACATGCAACCAGCTCAACAAGGAGTGTCAGGGGTGGGATAGGAAAGCAAGAGGGGTAGCAGGTTGCACTTTATACCTTGAACAGTGAAGAAAAGCTTAACTTTACTGAAATTTTGACTCTTTTACCAGTCTCCTCAAATCGAGTGTATTGCACAACTCACAACTCACATCTGCCTGGTCTATTGGTAGCAGGTTTGGTTACTTGCTGTAGGCAGGCAAATAACCTATACATGAAGTCAAGTTGGCATGTGTGCGCGTGTGTGGGTGGGTGTGTGTGTCTGTGACGCCCAGGTTTTAAACAGGATATCTCAAGATAAGTAAAAGCTGCAGTTCTCATATTTGGCATATGGCTTCCCCATAATTACAACAAGAACCCTAATGTTTTGTGTAGAGGTCAAAGGTCATTTGGGGTCAGCAGAGGCAAAAATGTGAGAATCTAAAAAATGCTGTGTCTCCAGAACCTGAACATCAAAAGAGCTCATATACAGTATGCATGGTAGAAAAGCCTTATGTAGTGTAAAGTTTTTACACAATTTGCTTTAGGTCAGAGTTCATTTAAGGTCATAAGGGGTCAAACTTGAAATCCTTGCGAGCACAATATATCCAGGTAGGAATCTTTATTGTTCCCTCATAGTTATTGTTTTTGGTGCAGGTCAAGGGTTATTTGGGGTCAGCAGAGGTCCAAATGTCAAAATATTAAAAGTACCATATTTTGAGAACTTAACCTCCAACAGAGATTATATATGCATGGTAGATTACCCTAATGGTAAGTAAAATTGCTCCACAATTTGGAATAGGTGAAAGCTCATGTGAGGTTCGCAGAAGTCAAACCCTACAAAATTTCTCAAGGGCAGGAAGATGTGGATCTTATGTTGATTTGACTTCCCCATACTGTATGTAGTAGAACCTCCTTGCTGTTTTAGGCGTAGGTCAAAGATGGGCTTAGGTATGTGGGTATGAACTTCAGCCTGGGTTAGCTTGCAAACTACTCTTGTGCTGCATATATAATGTATTTAAAGGCAAATAACTGCTGGGAGGGGTTTCCCTCTGGTTAGATTCTCTATTTTACAAGATGATGAAAACTGATAGGTATTACAAGCCTGTGCTCTATACCATTTAGAGAGATTTCTCTCCTCCCCACCCACCCATTAGCTATAACCACTAATGTAATGTAATGTAAATTAAATCTATATAGCGCACTACGCGTGATGCATCTGTGTGCTTTACAAACAATCTAGAATATACAATGACATAAAACAGTAAATACATAAAAAAGTAAATACATATACCACATACAGATATATACAGGAATATGAGATCAAAAAACGATTAAAAGCACTGGTGAACAGTAAAGAGATAAAACAGATTGACTACAAAATCTACAATTTGAATGCTAAAAAGTGAAAATTCCAATTGAAGCTAGAACCTAAAAACCAACATGTCAGAACATCATAATATCTAAAAAATCCTAGAAACCATCATTATAGTGCTCTTGAAAGAGATGCCTTTTCAGGTGTGAAGGAGGTGAAGTCCGTGATCATGCGAACATATCATGCTAACATCATGCTAACATAAACCACTGCTCTCCATTGTCTTATGTTTAGTCAGATCAAGAGCTGTGCTACATCTCTTTGCACATGACATGTATCTATCTAGGCATTTCAACATCAAGCATGCAGCTTCCCTAGGAAATATTCAATACTGAATATATTTGAATGCTCTTTAGTGCAGGAAAAATCTAATAAAACCCTGCCATGCGAACGAACGACATGAGTTGCCTTACATGTTGATCGACGTCTGTTGCTTTGATTTAAGACATGTAGCGTCGTTTTATTGAAATGTTTCATTTAATATACAAGTCTTTAATCAGTTAAAAAATATTTGAATGCCAGTAGGTCTACAGTCAAGCGGTACTAAACTGATGAGAGCATGCTCTAATTTTTTACCGATAGATGTTATGATGGTCTTTGAATAAACAGGCGCCAGACGATATGGTGATTATTGCTAATGTTTGCGAGAAAAAAAATAGCGAGCTCGTACGGGAAATAGAAGCAACGACAATGAGATAATTTAAGAGCTTGAAAGTAAAGGAAAGAAGTGAATGCAAAAACAAGCTGCCTGCTCTTTTAGGTCAGTCACAGCTAGCTTTGTATTAATTTGTATTAATTCTTGTAAGAAAGTAAGAGTAAATTATTCGTTTGCAATCATTTTTTTCACATCTTTCTCAGTATCTGGTAATTTATGAGTTCGTCCCTGCAGGTGGCATGTTCCATTATCAGTTAAACAATGTGGATGCTTTGCGAAACATGAATTCATGAATATCTGAACAATTTAGTGTAGAGTGGTATACTTGTATTTGAAAACAAGAAGTCTGCTGTAAATATTAGAAATAACACTTTTCTTCTTGAGAATGCAAACGTTTTTGGCGTGAATGGAATTTGTAGCCATACAGCATTGAAATTTATTACAAATTCATTGATTTAGTTTAAAAATGAAATATTTTCAAGGTGATGATTTTTGAAAAGTTTTTTTGATGAATTTTTAATGCTCACTCTCACCTGAAGAGATCGGTTTGTATTTGTTTTAGAATCCTTTTAAAATTGACATTTGAAACAATCTGCTTTGATTCAGTATTAAAAATGCAGTTTTCATGGCCGCATATTTATGAAAATAGTTGAATTATTCGATGTCATTTCTTCGTTTTATTAGCTTTTAATTTATACCTAAATTGGTACTTTTTGTACGTCATCAAAGCTTCCTAAAGGCTAGAAATTAGTACAGTGATACATGTGTTTTATAGCAATCACGAGATGCGCTCTTTGCATTAAATATTAATTTTCAACCTTAACCTACTTCCCAGAACAAAGACGTTTGCATATAGATTTTTTTTGTAGATCTAAATATACATGTCTCATTGCATAAATGTAAGATCTGATTGAGTATTTAAGTTTTAAGATTTTGTTTCAAAGCCCTTTGGGCTTTTCTTAATATTATTACCATAAATGTTTATGCTGATTTATTTATTTATTAATTTTTTGTCCATTTACAGGGAGAATTATCACAGTCGTTGACAGCATTAACAGACAGAGCAAGAACGGCAAAGAATTTCCTCATCGAGCTGAAAAATACCATCGATAAAGTAGAGGTAAATTTGAGAGATTAAGCTAAATTTGTGTAATTGATAGAAACGTTAATATATATAGGCCATTAGTGTGCGCCATGGAAATGTGCCGCAATGTTATTTTCGTAGAGCTAAATAGATGCAGGGACTCAATAGAGTTTGTACATCACCTTGGTTTTACAGATAACAATTTTTAAAAGATGAAAGGGGGGGTTCTTTTCCTGTTTGGTTGTATTTTTTATTGCAGCATTTGTCCTCAAAGAATAATCTTGTGGCGGATCAAAACCAAGAAAATTCTCCTAGCATTTTTTTTTTTTCATTTTTAAGATTGCTATAAATTAGTTTCATCACTTCTGAGGAATTTGTCACTCATTTGTTACAACATCGTTAACCAATTCCAAGCTCAATCAAATCCAAGCGCAAACAAACCACTGATTCTAATACAGACGACGTATCTCTTGATCATTAGTACATTTAATACTCGAACAGTTGAAATTAATGAGAGCCGATATGACATAATGGATTTTGATGGCTCATTAAAATTGTCAGATTCATTGTCAAAAACTGCTAGTACTTCAACAAATATCAACAGTTTTCTCATCAGGCTTTACCAGATCACGTTTTGGTTTCCAATTAGCGTGATGCTCGTTAGTAACTTGTACATAATTAATATATTATGATATTAAATTGATTATATTATATATAATAAATATCAATTTATAATAATAAATGAATAAATTACTCTTGATAGGTATGTACATACAGCAGGTTTTGACAAATTGAGTGTTCTTAATGTTTAGATAAAACATTTCATTTTTCTGCATGATTTGAGATGTGATGGATGCTTTTCAAGTAGGAGTAAAATCTGATGCCAATAACACATAGTAAAAAGACATGGAAAGCTAAAAGTTAGAAGATTTCATCCTTAAATTGATGGTGACATTAATCTTTTGTGCATAAAGTTTTTTTTACTTGTTTTAAAAAGTTTAGTACTACTGGTTAAGCGATGACTTTAAGCAGAATTTTTTGTCTTGATATGTACAAGTCTAACGAATAAGAGAATTTCAGTGTGGGTAATTTTTCTTAGCTATTCTGGTTTCCATTAGATGTGCACCAGTAAAATTTGCTAAATGTCTTGAAAAGCTCCTTCAAGGCTAACTTGTTGATGCCGTCCATGACTCCTCAGTGCAGACGTTAATGTTAATGTTAAATCCATTGTTTTATATTAAATTGTAGTGATAGAACACTACAACAGAGCACCCTAGGATGGCGTACAACACCGTTTGTCCATAAATTTGTAATGCGTTACTGTAAACATGTTATCTGAGGACATAAAAGTGTTATGTTTTTACGATTGAGTTTTGTGGTGTATCTGAGGAACTGACCTAATTGTTTCTCGGTCTGCTAGGCTAAGTAATCCAGTCACTTTCATCACTGGGATGACCTTGTGAATGTTTAAAGGGGCATTCTCTCAACAATTAAAAGTTCTATAAAAGTACAACATGGACTGATAACCAGTCAGTTTTTATCGCTCTGCAATATATCAAAATTAATTTTTTTACGCAAAGTCTTCCTTTCAAATTGTTTCTTTGGTAGCTACTATACAGGATTACAAATGGCAACGTTGCATAAATTTCCTCTATGTTCAACTGAAAATTTACTTTGCTGAAATAATTGCTTACACATCTCCTCACAACTTCCATTGGCCATTCCCCAAATTGTTTAGACATAATATTGGAAACATTATTCATATATATTTCATCCATGGATCCATATTTCATCCATATTTTCCAAAAGACTTTTATGTCATCATTCAAGTCATTCAAGTCAAGTGCAATAATTTTCAATTCCAAAGTCCATTTTAGCATGACTTGCAAAAAATTATTTGCCAGCTTGCGAGAAAATTTTTTAATTCTCTGCTGTGCTGAATTTTGAGATGTGCTGAATATTTCAACACTAAATTTAGTTGATTATCTATCTGTGCAAAGTAAGTTATATTCAATTCTTCAACCGTAAAATGACATAAAAAGCACAGTATAGCATAATTAACTTTGTGTAAGATATTAAACCTCTGTCACAGATGCAGTGATTGCAGGTTAATGAAAGAATTCAAATTTAGATCCATGTGCAGAGTGAAAGGTTGTTATATTTACCTAGTAGTCTGATGCTTCTCAATATCTGTAAAGAATTTGGAAGGTCCCAATGGTAGGTCTTTAAAACTGGTCACCAGTTTCATTGCCAGAATTTTTATGAGCATCAAACACAAATTTATCTAATGGCATTTTTGTCACAGTGTAATGAAGGAAGAGGGCAGTGTTTCAGTAAAGATAATATGTACAGTATATGATATATACAATCTTCTATGTATGCTGCATGGTAGGTCAAAGTTAACTAATAATTCGAGTCAAGGAATAATTTCATGTTGGATTTTTAGTAGTACATCTTCAAACCAGAAGTGTTAGAATTTTTTCTTGTGTTACTGACAATTTGCTATGTTCAAGTATGAAAGAAGTAAGAATGTTTCTTTTCAATTTTTCCTTGACTTAGGAATCCAGTATAGACTTTGAAGCAAGTTTAGTAGCCAAATTTGACGAACTGATTTCCATCATCCAGAGAAGAAAAGAGCAGCTTATTCATCAGGTAAATTGACGGAAAAGAACTAAGTCTTTGGCTAGATGAATCTTCTTGTCTTCCTTTGTTTTATTTGTGTCATCTCTGCTTTTGTTTCTATGTTTAAAAGGCAACCTCATGTTGTAAATAGTTTTTTATGTTCATCCATCTATTAAAACATTTTGAAAAGTCTTTGACCTGACAGGTCGTGGATTTGGGGGGGGGGGGGGACTGGGTATCATATTAACTGTGGAAGCTTTAATACCTCCACACAACATCGAAAGGAAGAGAAGTATTCGGGGGGGGGGGGGGGGGGGGGGGGAGGGGCGAGGTAACCATCATACAATTAAGCAATTTCACAATATTGTTAATCATGTGCACATATTAGTGTACCTGCAGATGCACAATACATTGAGAAGATCCGCATGTTCCTGTTGAAGACATCCATTGGAAAGTATCAAACGATTCTGTTCATTAATGAGAGGGAGGGGAAAAAATCATGCGTACTGTTCCTTAAATTTTATGAGTTCCTGATTTCCGTTCTATTTTCTTGTGTTTAAATGTTACTTAAAATTTGTGACTATTCCAACCCGAGAAAGTTGTTATCAACTACGTTCGTAACTTTGTCATGTGCACACACTGTATTGTATACCCTGAGCGATCTCTCCGCATTGCCTACCAACTTTGACAATTTCAATGCAACATAACATGATCTTTGTACTCTTAAGCAGCTCATAAGTTGACCACCCCCAGATTTTGTTTCCTCGTAAAGGTCATGTGACATAATCGACTCATATTTTACTGCCATTCCGCAAGGCATATATCACCTCACTGCCCACGAGATTTGACTGTCTACTTAAAAATGCTTTGTGATGATATCTGGCAATAATTCAAATGGCGTTTTAGAAACTCCAGAATGTTGTTAAAAACTTTTAGCATATTAATTTTTTTATTATTTCATCATTACAATTTTGGGGCCAGTACTGATAACCTTTCATTCATTATGCCAAATGAACCCCAACCCACATTTTTTGTGCTTCAAACATTCTGTGTGGAACAGTGAAAACCTCTAGCATGGATTGTCACGATAATACTTCAGAATTTAACTATATTAACTGCTTTTGATATATTCATAACATAAATAATGCCCCTTTGCAGTGAATTTTCCTTAGGCAAAAAAACGTTTTTGTGTTAAATACGAGAATAAAAAAATGTTATGTCAGGTTGTTTTCTTAAGCAGATGAGTTTTTCCTTTGATTTTTATGAGCGATTTTGGAAGAAAGAAGGAAAGAATAAGCAAGCATAGAAATACATAATTTAATATTCAAGCGATCCATCAGTGGTTTAATATTAAACAGAGGGAAGCTGCTTTTGCTGAACTTAGTTTAATACTTAGTTTTATTACAAAATTCTGAAAATGAGTGTCAAGAGTCACAGCAATGTTGAAAAATGGCTCATAACCGATGAGGATTGCAGTTAACCTCTTAATGTTGTTATGGTTTGGTGAGGAATGTTACTGATTATGAAACATGAACATGATAGATTTTAGTCTATTTAAATGCCTAGATCAGGGGTTCCCTAACTGAGGTGCATGAACCCAGGTTTGTGAGACATTTCTGAAGGTCAAAACTAGTGTACTTTTTGTTGAACTAAAATCTGATAGTAATGTACAAAAGTCGTACCTATCGACAAACTCTACAATATTACACTATGAACTTGATCTTTTACGAAGCACTGTTATGCGTATTATAGTATAATAATGACTCAGATCGTGCGTCGAAAAGTTGGGGGTTCGTGGACAACTCTGACATCCACAGGCGGTTCCTAGGGGGAATAAAGTTAGGGAAACCCTGACCTAGATTGCTGTTTATTTCATGTAATACATTTAATAGATCCCATGTTTTTGTAGGAGATACTGGAAAGAGTCCTGAAATGTTCAGATGCTGCTTGATCGAAAGTGAGTGACTGTCGCCAAAGAAATAAAAGCACTGGGTTGGCTGATTAAACATTGGATGTGTATTTTCTAACAGGCTGCAAAATATATGTATGCTGTATTGATGGGAACGGGTACCCGCGAAACTAGGGGACAGACCGAACAAATTACTACCCAGTCCAAGCCGTAACTACATGTATGGAAATTCATAAAAATCCCCAAAATCGTTCTCCAATTTTCAGTTAAATTTTTATTCGAATTAATGAAAGGGAGGAATACAAGATTGTGTATTCTTCCTTAATTTCATCATTGTATGATGTTCCCTTCTATCTCGTTGTGTTCAAGTGTAAAATTTGGTGAAAATTTGTTACTATTCCCGTCCGAGAAAGTTTTCAACAACTACGTTCATTTACTTTTACATGTGCACTGAATATTTTCATCTTTATGTCAGTGTTTCTTCAGGACTTTTATTGTCAGTGTTCCTTCAGGACTTTTATTGTCAGTGTTCCTTCAGGACTTTGATCTTTATTGTCAGTGTTTATGTTCAGGACTTTGATCTCTATTTTCAGTGTTCCTTCAGGACTTTTATTGTCAGTGTTTCTTCAGGACTTTTATTTCAGTGTTCCTTCAGGACTTTTATCTTTATTGTCAGTGTTTATGTTCAGGACTTTGATCTCTATTTTCAGTGTTCCTTCAGGACTTTTATTGTCAGTGTTTCTTCAGGACTTTTATTGTCAGTGTTCCTTCAAGACTTTTATCTTTATTGTCAGTGTTTATGTTCAGGACCTTTATCTTTATTGTCAGTGTTTCTTCAGGACTTTGATCTTTATTATCAGTGTTTGTCTTCAGAACTTCTTTATGTTCAGTGTTTCTTAAGTACTTTATTCCTTACTGACAGACATCTGGTAGAAGCTTGGATAGCTTCTCCTTGGTTTGTTCTAACCACAGTTAGATTCAATGGTTGGTTATAGTGATGCAATCAGTTTATGTAAAACCTCATGATGTTGTGATTGGTGCCTGATCATTTCAGCAATTTGCCTGTTTTCGGCAATATCCCGCAGTGACAGAGAATGTCACACTGGATCACCAAGAAACCATTTCTCATTTTATCAGCACATAACTTTATTTCATACGCATCTTATGAATAAACTGTATCTTGATGTACTGTAGCTGTACAAAAAATTGAAATACGCTACATACTTGTGGCCTTTGATTTTCATAATATATATGCCGACTTTAAAGTGCCTTCTACTGTATTTGAATACAAAGTAAATTCCTTACAAAAGTAAGCCATCATTGTTTTACAGTACATGCATATTGAATTAATCAATAAAATATCTCAATATTTCAAACAATCACTTGATGCCCCATCAATCAATCATATTTTCAATGGTGACAGAAGTAATATTTGAAGAGAAATTTAAGATCAATATTTATTCCTTTTGTGGAATATAATCTTGATATTCCTATAAGGAGAAGTGGATTTTTATATTGATTTAGAGATTCTTTCAATTTTAAGATGGATTAGATGCAGATATCTAGAATTCTGATTAAAAAAAAAACACAAAATTGCAAGTCTAAAATAAGGTGAATATATTAAGAAACCTAAGGCCGTGATTGTTTTATTCGAGAATAAAATTGATTAAAATGTCTTACATTTCAAGCGTTTTATGTCGAGTAACTCAACTAGGCAAATGGAGCAAAGATTCAAATAACATTTCGACCATAGCAAAGAGTCACAGAGTCTGTAAAAACTGGATCAGGTAAGCATTCAAGATCAGAAACTTGATTATTTGTCTACGACTGGTCAGAGTAGATAATAACTAGATTATAAGCTATGAAATCAAAATCAAAGGCTTCATATTTGCGGCTTTATATAAGACATTTGCGGCTTTATACAAAGGCTTTATATAAGGCTTGATATTCACAGCGCGGCGAGACTTTATTGTAAGTTGCGCTATATAAGAACTGTTTATTATTATTATCATTATATTTGTTTTACCAGAACTCAGATGTTCTCTCAGTTTACCTGATCAGATGTAAAGAACCATGATCACATTTTTAACTTACATTCTTAACTAGCCTATACCACACCTTAGAATTACATCTTCCAAGTAAATTCACAGGGATCAAAAAAACTGGATCAGGTATTCAACCAAATCAAAGATGTCTTAACTTATCTACCACAACTCAGTTTTGTAGAACCTTTAAAAACAGGATCAAATATGTACTGTAATTATGATCAAAGATTTCTTGTCAACCATGAGATTTGATTTATCGAAGTCTGTAATATTCGGATCAGGTCTATTCCATCAAGATCAAAATCAAACTCCCAAGATCAAATCCTTTATTCATCTTACTCAGATGAGTATGTAGGGACACTGTATATCAAACATACACAATTCGGAATCAAGGAGTCCTTCTAAAGCCCTACTCAGTTTTGTAAAGTCTGTAGAAACTGGATCAAATTTACAGTGATGATCAAAGACAATTCTTGTCAGCTCTGATTCACAGAATCTGTAGTATCCAGATCAGATTTATACATCCAAGATCCAGCTTCTTAACTCTGTCTATCACAGCTAAGCATCACAGAGACTGTAGGACTAGATCAATTCCACTGTTAGAATTCAAGCCATAACATGTCTGCCAAGCAGATTCACAGAGTCTGTGAAAACTGGATCAGATACATACTGTATACAAGCAAGATCAAAGGTCTACATCTTAACTTATCTACTTCCGGTCCTGTTCACAGAATCTGTAGAAACTGGATCGGATACATATACAAGCGCCTTTGAACAATTTCTTTTGATTTTGTCTTCTGATTGATTGATTGATTGACAAGCAATATCAAAGGTCTACATCTTAACTTATCTACTACTATCTACTTATCTACTACTATCTACTACTACTTATCTACTACCGGTCCTGTGTACAGAATCTGTAGAAACTGGATCAAATTTACAGTTATGATCAGTGAGGTGTTGTCATCCATCAGCTCTGATTCACAGAGTCTCTCATTTTGGGATCAGATCTATTCGATCAAGATCAAATGCTTAATTCTGAACTCTTCTATCGTAGTTTAGAATCACAAAGACTAGAAACTAATTACTGTAGATCAATTCGACTATCAGGATTCCAGACTTCTTAGTTTGTGTCTTTTGAGTCTGTATAAACTAGAACAGATATGCAATCATGTTAAAATACTTCTTATTAACCTATCTATTGTTTCACCAGGTCTGTAGAAACTAGATCAGATAAACCGTGGAGATTAAATGCAACACTATGCATGCTGATGAATCAAATTTCCGTGGTCTATTTGTTTCTGTTTCTATGGATCACCAGCTGGTCAAATTCTGTAATTTCCCTTCATTAACCTTTTCTCGGCTTGAGAGATGTTTTCCATATGTAAATGTGACTTAGAAGCCTCGTAACACACTTTCTTAGGCGATTCTCATTGGTCTTATAATTAACATGCCTGTCTATGTTCTGATTGCATCTGGAAAGTATTTTGTGTTGATCTTCCTGACCTGATGCATTGACCTGATTTGTTGACATGATGCATTGACATGATGCATTAACTTGGAAATTGCATGGTCACAAACTTTTGTAGTTTGCACATAACCAGGAAATTTCAGTTCAGGGTAGGGATGGCAATCATATTGTTGGGGGGTGGGGGATGGGGGAGACTTGCAGGGGTCTAGGGGTTTAATTTCTAACACCCATGGTTCACTATACAACTGGTCAACAAGAATCAAGATTATTAATTCACAGTGCATATTCCCTCACCTTATATAACCAAATGCATTACCATTTATCATTTGTGACAAATTTCTCATTGTCGGAGAGATGGTGTAGGAAGGTTATCACCCCTGTGCCTGTTTAGGTAAGGTTTTGAATGTGTGTCACAGCAGCCCTCTGCTAAGTTCAAGAATAATTAATCTGCAAGATCGTGATATTTATAGAACAAGTTTACAAAAGCTTTACACTAACAACAAAACTACATAGAACTGAGTTTTTTTTTTGCAAGAATTTTTCTTCCATATTGAGTAAATGAAGACAGGTTTTTTTGACAACGAAAAAAAAAAAAACAAACATAAAAGCAAAAAATAAAGAAGGGGAAACTGAATTAAAGGATATAATTCTGTAGCTCGACTACATTAAACATGATTCCAAACACTCAGAGCACTCTTGTCAGTTTCACACATAAGATTTAGGAACTAACGAGCTGTATCTCCGTAGCAATTACCGATACAACAGCCTCCGAGGTTGCTACCAAATTTGTGAACAAAGTCAATTTCATCACCATGCACGCTGTCCCTTTAATATCTCAAGTGATTTGACTACTAAAGTTGCCATGGGAATGAGTGAATTCTGTACAGGAGAGAATGAAGGAGACATCAGAGTTTGATCAAAAGGTTTTGCTCTATTCATTTTTCATTATTCCAATTAACTATTCTGTCCCATCTGTCTGATTAACCTGTTTTCCTATGTGTACGGTTTTGTTTTGCCTCTGAAGAAGATTTTGGTAGTATACAGTGGCATGGCAACCTCTTTTACTTGAGTATAAAAAAAATCTTTCAAAATGCTTTCCATAATGTTGCAATTCAATGTGAGCTGTCCAACAAATAGCTTTTAATTCGCACTTGTCCCCCCCCCCCCTCTCTCTCTCTCAAAGTTTGAATGTTCTCTTCATCTTGTAATGCCTGCAAGATGCTCTGTCAAAGGATTCGATGCAAAATATTGTCCCATAATTTTGCCATTTACAAACCAGCCATCCTATATGAAATCAATTTCCATCAAAACTGTAGAAATGTCAAGGTTGATGGGCACTCATGTGAATCAAAAAGTGATTTTGAGTCGTTAATTCATGCGAGAGAAATATTTTGTCAGTCATTTTTTAAATGAAACTGACTGTATCAACAGAAAAACCTTTTAGCCATCCTGAAAGAAAGTTTGGTGAAATGTAAGAAGACAATTTTCAAGGGTGGTAACTTAAAGAAGTTTGCAAGTGAGGAGGAGGGACAGGTAGCTTTTATTGAAACTTGTATAATTTCAATTATCATCAGTTGTTAAAGGATCAAAAAGAAAATGTCATATTTAGAAAAAAATGGTCATGTAGGATTGTATTGACATTCACATGTCTAGGTCTTCTACAATAGTATTCATTGTCTGCCTTTGCTGCCGTGGTAGATTATAGGGAGGGAATAAGTGTGGGGATGAATGGCGGGGAGAGGAATGGGGGGAGGAGGGGAGAGGGTCTTGGTCCCCCAGTCGGGAAGAGTCTCCCATTTGGGAAAGTCCCCCATCACAAAGTGTTTGCTGGCTCTGAAAGAGACATTGTTACACCCTACTACCTTGCAGGGTCTTTGGAATAAGGAACCACATAATTTGTGCACAGTTTTACAGAATATTGTTACAATAGAATATAATTAAGAGAGTTAGAAGAAAGAAACCGCTGTGCCTGCAAAGATAAATGTTTAAAAGTGTAAAGGAAATAACGTAATCTTAGATGGATCACCTGAAAATGAAAACAGAGCAAACTAAATACTGAGTCAGATGGGACCGACTTGTTTATTGGAAATGGAACGTATGAATAGAATGATCCGGTATGAACGGATGACTTTTATCGGCACAAAGTTTATTTTGATATGTTGGAGATCATTTGAAAAGCACTACTGTCAGTCCAGGTTGAGCTTCTATACCTTTTGTTTAGTATTTGAGAAATGACCCTTAAGGGTAGCTGTGGTTCATCAAGTAAAATGACTGGATTACCTAAGTCTAGAACAAAAAAAGCACTTAACTTCAGTTCATCAGATGCAGCACAAAAACTCAATTGGAGTGGAGGGGAGAGATGGGGGAACATGTAATACTTTTACAACTCAAATGACATGTGAACAATGCAATACACATTTTTCAAGGACAAATTGTGTTGCATGATACCCAAGGGTCCTCTATTGTTTATATGAAGGTTAACAAACTTGTTTTGGCTAGTTATTAAACTATGGATTAACATTAACACTTGGACCTGCATTAAGGAACTAAACATTGATCATCAATTTAGTCTTCATGAGTGGAGCAATCCAGAGATTTAGCAAATTTAAGGTAAATATCTTAGAAATGAGAAAAGTTGTAGTAAACAAAACTAGCACACAAAATTTCTTTTTTTTTTTGCATATCAAAACTACTATAACTGCTGCCTAAAGATATCTCTTAAAGTGAGAAGAAACATCTAAAGCCAAAAGATGACAGGATGACACTTGAAGATAAAATTGAGGATAAACTGGAGGGGAAATGATGTAAGCCCCCCTCTCCCCCCCCCCCAATAAAGATCTAATATTGAAGTCCTCTTTACCAATTTGCTGAATAGTGTTTTCATGATGAATATGTAAAAAGTGTTTAAACCTACCACTCCTTGACGGGTCCAAGAAATCAAATTGTTTATACGTCTGTCAACATCATTGATATTCTATTTCCAGGTACAAAGAGAGAAAGATTTCAAAACCAAGATGGTACGGAACCACATCAACCAGTGTAGCGGTAAACTGAAGCAGACGAGCACCCTGCTGGAGTTCAGTATCGAGATTATGAAGGAGTCGGACCCAGCGTCTTTCCTCTTAGTGAGTATATTCATTAATTAGTCAGCAATTAAACAACAATTATTCTGAACCATAAAATA
Source organism: Apostichopus parvimensis (assembly GCA_000934455.1). NCBI lineage: Eukaryota > Metazoa > Echinodermata > Holothuroidea > Aspidochirotida > Stichopodidae > Apostichopus > Apostichopus parvimensis. The sequence goes on from KN882979.1 coordinate 17,683, forward strand.
TCAATTCTTGTTCTTTGATGTTCTTCATAGCAGTCTTCCAATGAGTCAGATGTGTACCTGTACTCATATACGGTAACATAGTTGGCAGTAACTTGTACTCATCCTATCTAGATTTGATCTCAAATTTGTACATTTTGTAATATGTACATATCTATTTCAAATGCTAGTGCAAGATTAAGTACTCTTAGAATTTCTACTTGTATTCTTACTCAGTGGTGGATCAGCCGTTGTACTGGCCCGGAACTTTTGTGCCGAGAGGTGCAAACCGCACCACCAGGTTTAGGTGTCGATGGCACCTATTTCCTCTTGGTTGTGAGAGATGCTGGTGTCATTAAAGGCGTCAAATGCTCTGGTTGTTTCAGAGCCCTGGTTGCCATTTGGTTCACCGAGCAGGCAGCAATTTATGCCGCAGTGGCTGGCACCCATGCTGTGCTGTACTAGCTGGTACTACAAGTCCTCCTCGTAGAAGTGAGAAATTGCAAGTAGCTACGCACAAAAGATGTCAAATTTATGGATAATTCATCAAAGATTTCCAATTTTCTTCCCCTTTTTACTCCCTTTGGAAAATGTTGATTTGTGGATAATGAATAATAATTGTTACCTAACTAAATCAAGTGGTGTTTTTGTATTACCTTGCACGTATTGTCTCTTGGGTGGGTACTTTAGGGTGAATAATTGCTGATGCTGTAGTCACCAAGAAGGTCAGTTTATGGATAAATAATAGTCTTCATGAAGAGCAAAAGAAAGTTTTTCCTTTCACTCCCTTTGGAAAATGTTGACTCATCCATAATACATGAATCTACCATTTCTATGCTAAATGCACATATCAATGTCAGAATATATCTAGGTGAAATAACATTGCAAATGGCAGTGATCAAGGATATCAATACATATGTTCAATAACAACTTCCCGACATGGACGTTAAATGGATGTGTGCCGAGAGATTGGCTTCGGTCAGCTTGCGAGTCTAAAAGCCTCCATGGCTTCTTTTCGCGAGTTCCTGCTTGCGGGAAGATCACATATACATACATACATACATACATACATACATACATACATACATACATACATACATACATACATACATTGAAGTCTGTAAGAAAGAAATATGTATACATCAATTGTTGTATATAACTACTGCATCGAGGAATATAATGCTTGTTGTTACCAAAATACTGGTGGTATTTTTTTCCTCGTTACATGCACTTGCCAACATCCTTGGTACTTTATGCTAGCTTGTTGAAGTCATAAACTGCAAATTCTCTAGATTAAATTCATCAGGTTGATAGGATGGCCATTCTCCTCTAAGGATTCCTCTTGCTTGACAATGTCAGTCACCTTCAGTGCATTGAGTTGCTTATATTTTTAAATTTCAGATCTTAATATAAAACAAACTTCAAATTATCTGCAACACGAGCCTGTAATTGGGCCCTTGTTGTTTAGTACAACTGTAGCAACTGTTGGCTGAATTGAGGCATCTTTATGACTTATTGTACGATCAGAGGTGATAGCAATGAATTTTGTATACATTATGATGATTATGTGAATGTGTGCTTTATTCTATAGGTACTGTAAGTTATCATACCTTGGCTAATTAGCTTTATTTACCATTTCAGATAGAGCCTGTAATTTATAACAATGAAAAGTGTCCAATGTAAGTGTAGGTATTAAAGGTTAACTTGATCAGGCCAAAGGTCAAAGGCAGTCAATCTGGTTATACTAAGAGAGTTTCTTAGGTGTCTTTACTCTATACTATAAAGGTTATCAGTATATTGCCCCCAAATATGCTAGAAATTTAGATACTGGTCACCCAAGATCAAATTTCAAAAAACATTTTGCTGCCATTATATATGAACATTGTTATCCACACCAAGACATTTAATTGTCTACTTTATCAGTCATGAATGTGTGTGATAATGAAGAAGAATCAGAAAACCTACATGAATTTCAATGTTGGAAAACTAGCATTTCTACTGAAAATCAAGCCAATACTAATGATCTTCAAACCTCATAGGGAATCATTGCAACAACAAACCATGCAAGTGATATTTGTATATATACATATTCCTCATGCATGGCAACAACAGTGTTACTGACCTTTAGTTCATGGATGAAATTCAGACTCCACGTATTGCTTTTCAGACCTATGGGATGCCGAATGTATTCATAGAGTCCTCTGAGATACATGTCTGTCTGCTATGTGATTGGAGAAAGTAGTGTATGCTGATCAGCTATGTAATCTTCTGTAAGACTATAGGAGAAACATGGAGTGGGGGTGGAATTAAAAATGAAAAGACCAGAGACATTACAACATCAGTTTGTTGAATTGAAGACTTACTTGTGGGTGGAGAGTTGGGATTAAAGATAGAAGTCTCAAAGGAATTATGATAGGTATCTGTTATTGCATTAAAGGCCGGCATCAGTCTTCAGAGCATTATAGATATAGATCTATAGATATGAATAAACAACAACATTTTACCCTTACTACGAAATATTACCCTCATTGGCGTATAGGTTATAATTGCACTGATGAATTTTTTTTGGGGGGGGGGGCAGTGGGTGGCCTTCTTCAATTTTGTAATTGTACAGAATGCAAACATTTCCATAACAACTTAAGTACTTCAACATTAGTCCAAATAACAAAGAAAAAGTCAAACATTGTTTACTGAACTGGAATTGTTTACAAAAAAATTCTCTTCTTATTTTCTCAACTAATTCTGATGGTTTATTGAAAGCAAAAGTCTATGAGCTAGTGCAGCTTATTTTCCATAATACACAGTGGATTTGGTGGTAAAAAAAATGCCAGAAATTGGTAACCAAAGTTCTGCAAACCACTGAGCAACTGTTTTTATTAGACAAAATTCCATTCAATATCCTCTGATTTCCCACTCATTAAATCCATCTCAATTGCTTTCTTCTACATTCTGTGAAACGAGTCAAAATTAGCCACATGATTATATTCAAACACTTCTTCAGTTACAATTGATATGTTCAATACAGCACTCACTTCACCACGGTTACACTCTCAGATATTGTGTTTTACTATGTGTATACTGTATGTATGTGTACGAATCTCATTCAGTTTCATATTATTTACTCAAAAGAAAACGTGAAGCTTTAAGATCAGAAATACTATATTTTTGTAATGCACAGTCGGTATAATAATTCTGTGCAGGTCTTCTTGTACGGCCTTGGAAGATAAAATGTCAAATTTATGCCAGTTGAAAGTTTGCTAAATCCGACTCGAGGGAGATTATTGTCAGCGCGGATGTTGGAATCCTGACAACTGTCAAATTACGATGCTTTTGAATAGAGAGGGATTTCTGTTTGCAAGATGGAAGATTAGCTGGGAAGTTTTTTTTTTTGTCCTGGGTTACGATGATCGGGGGCAAACGATTGTAGTCAAGTTATTGATTCTTCCAAATGAATGTGGTGCCCAGTGATTATGGCTGCGGTTGGGCTGTAAAAATTCAATATTGAAACATCGGCTCGAGGATCGAATCAGAATGGCATCTGTTTTAAGTGGTGAAATCGGCTTGGATTTGAGATTGAAAAAAGACAAAAAAAACAGAACAGGAGATTTAAATAAAATAAAAAATGGAAATTGAGGATTGTGTCAAATTTCTTCTCAATGTGCAAACCTTGTTGTATTATATTTCATGATTCTAATTCAATGATGTATTGGACAAAACATAAACAAAGTGATTTCTAATTTGCTCATTTTCCAGTTTGTTAATAATTTCCTAGTCAGTTTTCCCTCAATGTTCATTAATTTATTTGAATGGCTAATTGTGATATGCTGTTAGCAATTTAATACTGGCATTCAGCTGAGCTCCTAATTAAGCAAACTATTACCATCTTAATCCAATACATAAAGTTGAATGTAATGTGGACCTATCGTTCCATTATGAACTTGTTAAATTTTCTACACTCTATTGTTTTCATTTCAACTGGTATGTGTGACTTTTATTGATTAAAGTAACAGACTATAAATGGTTCATACACTGTACCATTGTCTGTCTGTTTAAAACATCCGTCTGTATCATATTTTACTTTATTCTCTCTTACCTGTCTACTATGCACTCCGATTATCTACTGTAACTTACAAACAATTGGTTACATTTTGGGACTGTGCCCCTCTAGACACACTTACCTCATTGCAATGCAAGTCAATGCAAAATGCAGCTTGGAAGTGAATGGTGACAAAACTTTGTTGAAGAATAAACCAACTTTGTAAACTTTCCTGCTGATTTTATTACACACCCTAAAAAAGTTAATATAGTTCTTAACAGATTTGAAGTCATACTGAAACTAGAAGAATTTTTACTTTCTTTTTTGTTTACTTAACCTACGTCCTTTCTAACTGCAATCTCCAATGTAAAAATAGAACTTAATTTTTTTTTATCAATCGTTAGGAAAAAGTGCAACAGATACAGTAATTGAATATGACACTTCTTTCCATTTATCAACTGGTTGTAATTCTCATCACAAAAATTCACTTACTGTTGCTCAAATTTCCACTTTCAACCTGAGTCCATCATCAAGTGTCGGTTGATCTTGACGACTGCCTGGAAAGCTTTCCTAACTCTTAAACAGAAGAATGTAATTTCCTCTGGTTCAGTTTATATCAATGTTATGTCTATAGCTTTTAAATGTTACATCTATTATTAAAGTGTTAGAATTGGGTCTTTAAAAACTTAGACCTAAATACCAAAAAGAGAGATTTTGTCAAAGTGAAATTACATCAGTTGTGTACTGAAGCTTAAAAGTGCCATCAACATATGGAAAACTTTGCCCCATAAGTTGACATTTTTCAGTAAATTGTTTAGATAACAAGATAGTTTTGACATTAATACAATAAGTAATAACATAATTTTAGTTTATACCTATGTTGTGGGAGGGGGGGCATTGAGCGGGAGAGGCTACATCATAAAACACAAGCAGTTCTTTGGGAAACAAAACTCCAGTCAGGCGCAAACAGCCTTCTCTGCCGGAAGAAAAACAGCTAGATGACATTTTCACCCTTTCAAATTCTTGTCTAGATCCCTTTTTCTCCTCTCTTATTACTCTGAAATCTCACAAGTATGTGGATAATTCGTAGACCAGAGATATATCAAACATCTTGGAACAAACAAGCTGGGGATTTCCTCCAGATATTGTCGGCCGCGACCAAAATTTATTGATGTTTTGCACATTTTGTGATCCGTTGGCTCCGGTTAAAACGTTAACTGTTGCAAAATCAATCCCAAATGAATTTCATTGGAGCCTGCCCTGTGGGAATAGGCCAAGGTTAGACTGACGTCACAAAGTCTGCGCCCCTGTTCTTCAGCCTCTTGATCTGGTCTCTATAGGAATGACGATTGAAATGACCATAGGCGTGATGGGGCAAAATTAAGTGACAATTCTGGCTTTGGCCAATTCCTATTCAGTGACTTGTTTATAGATTTCAAGAAAGAAGTTTTGACCTGTTGCTAACTTGCAATTTAAGTGATAAGTTGATTTTTTTTTTTTTATTTTTAATTTTTTTTTAATACTTGTCTGTCATCTGATGTGTTGACGTCTTGTACTCTGATTGGGCAGGAGTTTGCATCCAAAACATCGCTAGGGAAGCAGCAGACACAGTTGGGTTTAAATAATTTCACTGTATGTAATATGTATACAGACTTGAAAAATATATGTCAGATATGACAAACAAATCGATGGGTCTTGTATAACTATGGAGAAATATTGTGATTTAGGTCATTTGATTGTCAAACAAACTCAATAAAACATAACTTAGATGTGTTGTCATGGAAACAGTCCATAACACACGATCATGGTTACATATACAGTTGGTGAAAGGTGTTATACTTGCGCGCAGTGGTTGTTCTTATTGACGTTGGAGAGAGGTGATATATGTTCCCATTAAAGCTCTTGATGCTGTTTATGCGTGGGATGGGTGGTGTAGTCTTCATCTGTTATTTAACTGTCATGGTATTGAGTTTGGCTGATCTACTTTATGATTCCTCGCTTACCTGTCTCCGCACAACTTATGTACGTTCAGTAGTGTGTCTGGACCTGTAGATCTGGTATTAAACCATTACCACTGACCGCCTCCCTACATTGTCAGGTATCGTGTGGACTTTAATCATTCCTCCTCTTTTGACCATCAAAAGTCTACAACTTATTTGTTTTCAGATAAATTTCAAAGTATTTCTGTTGAGGTTGGTTTATCACCCTTTTCTAATACAGTGCTCTATTATGTGGAGTAGTTCTAAGTCAATATATATACCACTTGCGAAAACTTATGCAGATCGTGAGTTTGGCGGTCCCATAAGTCAGTCGACTGTAGCTGTAAATGTTGAAGCTCGTCCTAAATAATAAATGTACGTCATCCACAGGTCTCCAACTCGCTTATCGACCGAGCCCGCCACACAGAGAGCTCTTGGGAGAAGGAGATGATCCTGGCTCCGAGGGTCGACCACGAGTTTGATCTGACGCTGGAGAGTGGACCGGCAGTCAAGGCAATAGAGAGGCTTAACTTCAAGGAGATGAAAGGTAATTGGTATTTTCTGTTTCTGGTATGATGGTGGTTCTCAAGTTGAAGAGAGCTTGTTAAATTGGATTGTTGCAAACATGAAAATGGGTTAGTTTTCTTCCTTATGGTTGATTCCATTTGGAGCAAGGAATCTGCAAACTGCTCTTTTGGCCATATTCTCACAGTTGAACTGCCTGTTGGAACCTTTCATAGCCTGCAGATCAAAAGCAAGTGGTGGTTTGTTTGATTTTCTTCAGTGTCCATGATTTACAATCGGATTTCAGATTGAGACCTGTCTCAAATGGGAAGCACCCACTCTATCATTTACATTATTTGGCAAATCATTATAGTGATGTTTTCCCCCCCCCCCCCAGATTAAGAAAAAACCTCCCCTCCATCAGCATAAAGTGGCCAACCATGTGTTGGAGCAGACAAGATTTGAACAGATTCGTACACTAGTATCCCCTACAACCTTCCATGAAGTGGCCCACCATGTGTTGGAGCAGACATGATTTGAACAGATTCTTACACTAATATTGCCCTACAACCTTCCCCACCTTCACTCACCCTTAAGTGGCCCACCATGTGTTGGAGCAGACAAGGTTTGACCAGATTCCTACACTAGTATTGCCCTACAACGGTACCTTCTCCTACTTCACTCACCTAGAGCTAAGTAGCCAACCATGTGTTGGAGCAGACAAGATTTAGATTCGTACACTAATATCGCCCTACAACCTTCCCCTGCTTCACTCACCTTTTAGTGGCCCACCATGTGTTAGAGCAGACAAGTTTTGAACAGATTCGTACACTAGTATTGGCCCACAAGAGCGTCCTAGTTTGTAGTTCACTGTCTATATAGCATATTTGTTGCTTATTTTGAAATCTGTGAACTCCACCCCCCCCTTATCCCCTTCCACCCAGAGGAGAAGCCAATCATCACGAATGTATCTTCTGCAGTGGAGTTTGCCAATTACCATCGATGCCTTAAAGACCAACTGACAATCAATGTATACTTTACACCGGCCAATCAATTATGTCCGAAAAAAAAGCTTCCATTTGCTGTCGAAGGAAAAAAACAGTCTGACTAGGCCCCTTTCTACCAAATTGATAAGTGGGTATCAATCCCCTTGTCTCTGCAACTGGTTTGAAACTATACATCTGCCTTTATGACTAAATTGTTGCAGAAATGCAGTGGTTACACATGATATGGTGATTATTTTGAGGTCCACTAGAAGGTGAAAATTTTCTGTTGCGTGGTAAATTTTTATGGGCCGAATTTTCCGCCGAAATGTGTCATTAGTAAATAGATAAGAAGCAAATATAGTCTAAAAGCTTTGGATCTACGGCAAATGTTTGAATCTTAATGTGTTCAGCGAGTGATGTTCAAAGTTTCTTTTTCTTTCCTTTCACTTTGAAATGTAATACATCTTGGATTTTTATACACATTTCAAAATACTCAATAATAATAATAAAAAAATGATTTGGTTTGTGTCAGTATTTGAAATTTAATATGTTTCGCATGCTTTGATCACATCTTGGAATTCCCTGTTAATAAATATGATACTGTGCATATTTAAGACTTTCAGCCGTTGTGGAATACATGAAATATAATTTGACATCCAGCAGCCCCCGCTTGTGTTTCATCTGACAGTTTATTCGATGACATGAGATGTCTCACTTCAAGAATTACAAATTTACTTGGTTGCCTCACTTACCTGTCTACACACAACTTACACACTCTCACTCTATTGTGTCTTGAGTGACCTGGTGACCTTTTAGGCACTGTCCTCCTCTGGTTGCCCATGTATATCATATTTATACCGTTCATTAGTTTCATTAGCCCGAGAGACTGACGTCTAGAATGATGGACTCATGAAGATTGTGTAAATCTATTTGGTCATATATAAAGTTATATTTTCACTGCAGTTGGCGATCATATGGGTTAATTACTCTCCCTGATTGATCTTGTATTCTCAAAATAAGATTTCAAATTGGTCAAAACTTTGATCCCATCGTAGACATATTCACAAAGAGAACTTACAGTAAGTCCATTGATTTCGCTCTTTATGAAGCTGATTCTCTATGTGTTGTCACCTGGACAATTTGACCCGTTAGTATGGATTAATTGGATGTTTGATGAAACCGGAAACTTTTATGAGTTGCAACTCTTTTTGGTCCATTATTTGAACCTTTGCTAGCTGTGCCAATGACGTGACAATTTTTATGAGGGGAAATTTCAGAATCGAAGAAGTAGCAACAAGAAAAGATCAAAGCGAACTACTGTAAAAGAGCCATTGTGACAATTTCTTAAAGGAACAAGGTTGTTCAAATAGTATCTTACCAGTGCAATTGATACTTGTCTAAAGTAACTAAACTCATACATGTGCCAAATACCTGAAAGCTCAGGACATTTAGTTCTATGTGTAACACCAACACCAATATATTGTAACAATACTGGACCCCTTTTTGTATTCCCACTCTGCCCTTCTATTTCCCCTTCTACCCCCTCGCCATGGCTATAGTTTGTTCACTTGGTAGTGTGATCACAGAAAAACAGGTAAAATATGGAAACAAATTTTGCAAGAGCAAAGACAGAGAAGAGATTTACATACTTTACGAAATAACAGAACTTAAAGGCATTGGAGACTCGCCCCAAACGGTGTGTCGCCCTCTGAAAAAGTTATCTTTCCGTTGCTTGCAAGTGGAGTTTTTTTTCTTGTCGCTACAAAATGCAGACAGTAATGAAACGTGATACCTTGTTATCTTTTATCTAGACCTGAGATGTCCATCGCTGCTATGTACACTGTGTTGTGGGTATTGACTGTAGCTGCATGTATTGACTGTACACTAGTGTCTAATTACCGACAGTAGCAAGCTGTGTGTTTATTTTCTGGGATCGATGGTGGTGTCTAACACTTCTGTTACACCTCATTAGAAACTAGGTCAGATTATCGGCATCAGACGTTTCTTTGTGCGTTATTCTTCACTCCCTTTAAGATGACATATTCTCACAGGTGTTGCATAGAATCCATTCTTTGAATCTAGTTCACTCTTTCCTTCATCTTGCCAGCAAGCTACGAAAATTTTTGCATACTACCCACTCTGTCCTGTATACTTTCAAGAAAGTACTACCGCATCGTTTGTCCATGATGCATGCCTTCATTTTAAAGCAGATATTACCAGTATTACAAAGTCAATTTCTCTTTTAAATTATACATGGTGTGTGCTCATCTTTCTTTAGTTTACCCTAAAATTTACAGGTTTTAAGTAAAATTTGACACTTTCTCATACATTTTCCTATTTTTTTTTTTATCGCATTTCAAATAGTCTGGTCAGGTGTGAACTGGGCATGGTTAATTCGAAACAGATTTCTTCCCTTTGAAGGATAAATTATTCTCTTTATTTTATTATATTTTTTCTTACGAATGAACTCCTCGGGTTAACACTCCCGTGCGAGGGATTAGGTTCATAGCATGACCTGAATAACTGTGTATTAGACTCAATCGAATTCCATAAAACGAACGCTCGGAGCGAGATATATACTGTATGTACCTCCAGCAAAATAGCAAAGAAGTCGCAAAGACAGAACACTTAGAGACTATGATTATATATGTATATATTATATCTAGGGTAGAGTTCAGTTTTATATTATAATTATAAGCTAGCTTTTATGTTATGTGTGCACTATATATGTATTCAGGTGAAATTTACCAAATAATGAGAATTTTTTTGTATAGAAAAGAAGGTTGCAAAGTGGAAAGGTCCAGGAATAGAAACATGATCTTGCCCACAATCAACTCCACCCCACCTGTCCCCCCTCCCCCCCCCAAAAAAGTTTTTTTTTTAAATTGTTCTTTTATAATTTTAACTAATGATCTTCAGAATGGTACCATCATGTAAAATAAAATTTACATACATGTATGTACAGTATATAAATATACTGTATATATAGGGTTAGGTTGGATGTGGTCTTGAGGTGTGTACTGTACTTTGTTACTGCACTAAGTTTTAAAGTAAAATTTGCCTCCAAGCTGTTTTTTTTTATTTTTAAAATTAACAAAGGAATAAACCCCTTAGAGCTATATATCTGTAGATAAATGTAGAGGTTTTGAGGATGAGAATGTCTCAGAGAGGCTTAGTGAGGGGGGACCATGGCATCTCTATACTTTCCATTTAGAAATTTTGCATAAGTTAAAAAAATTGCCGTTCACATTCCAGATGCAAATTTTGACATGTTAAGTGGTTTGGCTAGGGATTTAAGACTAAAGGCGACCAGGGATGTCAACGAAAGTGACAGAGGAATTGATCGGGGTGGGTCCCCTCAGATTCATACATACATGTATGGTTTATGCGTACACATGTAGGATACATTCTTTGTATGACTCCAAGTTGGTTTTCACGAGGACAGTTTAGTCTGCAAGGGAATTAGAAACTTCTCCTTTTGTATGTATTGCCGTAGAGAAATTAGAGAAACTAGGTCATTCTAACTATCATATCCACTCTTACTGTTAATCTAGGCAAAGAATAGTGAAAGCATACCATACATATTGTCAAATTAGTCAACTACAGTGCTCAATTCATACTTAACTTTGAAATTTACATACTGAATGTACTTATGCACTTGAAGAATACAAATCAGTCATGAGATCCTGGCAAATTTGATGTTGCAGAATTGAGTACCTCAACTCATTAGGTAAAGAAAGATTCCATAGATATAAATGGAGTACCTCAACTCATTAGGTATGTATTAAGATTCCAATGATATGAATTGAGTACCTCAAAGGCAACTCATTAGGTACAGTAAGATTCCAATGATATAAATTGAGTACCTCGCTCATTAGGTACAGTAAGATTCCCATGATATAAATTGAGTACAGTACCTCAAGGCTCAACCCAGAAAGATTCCAATGATATAAATTGAGTACCTCAAGGCTCAACCCAGTAAGATTCCAATGATATAAATTGAGTAACTCAACTCATTAGGTACAGTAAGATTCCAATGATATAAATTGAGTACCTCAACTCAGTAAGATTGCAATGATATAAATTGAGTATCTTTACTCATTAGGTATAGTATGATTCCAATGCTATAAACCGAGTACCTCAACTCATTAGGTACAGTAGGGTTCCAATGATAATTAAGGAGTAATATCCAATCAAAAGAAACGATTTGATCAAATTCATTCCAATGGGAGATCCTGTAAAAGTTGAGAAGGCCCTTTAACAGTTGACTGACTAAATATACACTGTCAATAAATCGGGAAGTACCATGTAGGGTATCAAAGAAAATTCACTTTCCTGATCAATTTTCCTCCTTCTCCACAATGGTTCAGTCATTGGTGATAATCTCTTTGTATAGAGGCCCTGTGAACATTTCATGATCCCTATGGACCTGTGTAAGGAACAAAGGTTAAAATTAGAGGCGCCTTTCAAAAGGGTAAATTATTTCTATCTAAGATTGGTAGTGATAAAGTAGGTGAGTCTATTACCCTTTCTTTGGAGGGAGTTTGCTTAAATATATGCATGTTAGTTGCCATTTCCTCGACACAATAATAGATGCTTTATACTTTAAACTCTCATATTTCACCAACTGGGTACAACCTTTCACATGTTTATTTTTTTATTTATATTTGTTTAATTATATAGAAAGTAAGTTATTTATTTAGAGTCTTTCATTTTTCAGTAATGGTTTGGTTGTTGTTTCATCCCTTAAAGGGCTTATATATTATTTACTCTTTAGATCATCTACAAGTCGCATGAAGGGTTGATGTCATATTTTAGAAATTTAACATTAAAGACATCTTTCTCCCTCTTTTTGAGGACGGATGCCTGCAGTAATGGACTTGACAGCTGGTTGTCAGCTTTTTTTCACTGACTGTCCATTTAATTAATGAATTATTTTAAAGTGATCGATTGTAGCAAACGTCATCGCTACTTGGAAACTTTACTAAATGCCTAAAACCATACATTGTACAGGACTTCAAATCCTCACCACAAACGATGAAGGTGAACTTCACAACACTGCAAAAGTATTTTGGGGTAGAACAGAAAATTCTGAGGCTATGATCAGTTGATACAAAAGAGAGAGACAGAGAGAGAGAGAAATCTAATATCTTCTTGTAAAGAAAGAGAAGTTAAGCATGTCAACAAGGACATGACTGTTTGACCTCCTTATAGAGCTGTTCCATTTGTGTAGAATTTAATCTTTGCAAAAGAGAGATAAAATCCTCTTTTCTTTTTGACTTTCATCAGTGATATTGTTCTCTCCAAATTTCTTGAAGAAACTTAATTTTCTTTGCAAAGCAACATTTTTTTCTCTTGTCAGTGGCTTTTAGGAAGTTGTCATCAACAATGTAGAATGTCAGAGTAGAAATAATCTAAAGGACATTGAGAAGACAGAGGGTAGGTGACCAATCACTGGTAACATACTTATATGGAATTACATGGTCAAATTAGGCTAAAGTCATGGTTGAATAATCGCTGATTGTTAATGAAAACTACTTTAATAGGGACACACTTGCGATAGAGTGGTAAATTTGGCTCAGCTTGTTCAAAGATAACAGTACATTTCATCTCCAGCGGTGAGGTATTTCGTTTTATTCATTTAGTTTAGAAAACGGCATATTCATACTGTACATGTTAACCAGTTGTGTACTTTTACAGATAAGGATTGGAAGTTACATACAGTGGTGTTTTTGGCATTATACAGATATGTATGCATACAGTTACTGTTTCTCAACATACAGCTGTATTGGGTATAAAAGTGGCAAGCATAGAACTAGTTTCTTGAGGGGCCAATTAAGCTGGGCCCTTTATTAACCCCTTGAGAATCCCAGTTTATGTCAGAACTAAATTGTCCTTGTGAACAAACCAACCGTACAATATGGTAGGGTGGGAGGTGGAAATGACATATTAATGAGGACTGAACTCAATAGTTGCAATTTCCCTCCCCCTTTCCTCCTCCTTCCCTCCCATACTGGTGTCTCATCATGCTACCATATGTGACCAGAATGTACAATTTAGTGTTTCAATATTGTGGGAAGTAAAAAAAAATATAATGAAAGGAACTCATTGGCAGCATTTTGGAATTTTATTTTTAAGCAAACATGATGAGCGTAATTTACTTGTGAGGATGCGGCGTCACCGTACAATGCTTCCATGTAGCTAGAATGCTTTCACACAGCAGGTGTGGTGAGAAATTTTGTAACAATTGCTTGTATAGTTTCATGGCAAATTGTAAGTGATGCTGTGCAATTGATTGAAGATAATGTTTACACATCTTTTATATGAAGGAATATTCTTTAGTACACTTTCATTAATTATCATAAAATGAAATATACAAAATAACAGGAAAGACTGCCTCCATCCACTACAAAGCAATGTAAAAGAATGCAAAACAGGGCTAAAACTTAATCTCTCTAGCATGTGTCTGGGATTAATGTTGTGTAATGCTGTATCAAGGTTTGTTGTACTGTACACAATTAATGCAAATTAATGCCCCCCAAAAAATGGAGATTTTAGATTCAAATCCTTTAAGAACTGAAGAATTGTCAAATGTTCTTATGACTCATATGTGTGAATTAACTGTTCACTTGTATTCACAGTCTATGGTGTGGGTATGGTATCACATGGGTGCAAAACCATATACTCCATAAATAGTTTTCAGAGACCTGAGACCAATTTCTTTCTTTCAAATTCAGTACTTTATGTGATATTGATTCAAATCAAATGTCCAGTATATATAGGCATGCATACAGAGGTAATATATGGTCCTAGAAGTCTTGCCTGACTATTTGTAGATATACACAGTATTGCATCATATTTTTGAGCTTAATATTTTCACCAACATTCCAAATAGTTTGAAGGGAGGGAAACTGGATGTGTCATGCTTTCGAACGCCATCTTCCTCCATGTAAATAAACTTTAAGCAATAACGTTAGTTTGTAATCTTTAATAGTCAGTCTCAGAATTCCTTAGAAAGTTGTTCTGTTGCTTGTTCAAAACCAGTATGAACACTTATAGAAATGTATGCCTTTGAACAGCTGATTGCAAGTGAAACTAGACCAAGCCTTATTTGCATATAAATATCGGGCTGAATTTAGATTTGTAAATTATATCAAATGTCCACAGAGTAAAGATCAACATAGATTCCACTGTCTTTTGACGAGACGAGAACATCCAAGTGAAGAAATAATTCTAAGGTCTTGTTGGAATATGTACACAGCCTTTATAAAAATGTTAGTAATTTACTTCACTCCTCTCTAACCTGTCTCCTACACATACGCATTCCCATGTACCTAGCCCACAAACTGGTAACATTCTTGCAATACCCCCCTCCCATGATCCTTCATGGGTTCATTGCCCTCTTCTTTCGGAGTATATCACTCAGAAGTTTATAGGAGACATATATTAACACCGTATTGTAAATTGCATATATACCCAAACCAGTATGTTTTGGCCAGTTTTGAGGTTCCCAGCTCTGCATACAGTCGCCCAGAAACAGCTTGTGGGAGTCTCCTAGCTGTGAATCATCATTTCATTTAGCTCAGTGTTAAGAACATATACATCAAACTGAAGGAAGAGATAACCAAACATTTCCCTAATGACAACAGTACATTATATACGTATTAAGTGCGCATCTCTCCAGCGTAGAGTTTGACAGCACTAGAAGACCTGCGTCCTCTGATCTCTTCTCTCTCGGCACGTTGACGTGCACCTAATTGTTTGCCAACAACGCTAATGACTACTGCTCAGAGATGTTGTATAGGGTTGCCCACTTGATAACTAAGGGGTAACTCACTTTACATGGTCATTGGAAACCTGGGCCTCACCTAAATGGACTGCCGGCGGCTATTGAGAGGCCCTCAATCTCATCAAGCTGCCAATTTGAGAGGTTGCATTTGTGGCTGGAGATGAACATGATATTTCCATTTACCGGCGAAGGATACAATCCCAGACGGGTGGCTCGATCTAGCTAGACCAATCCGCTGTATCATGCTGACCTACTTTGATGTTATCTTAATGATGAACGGCTTTGGCCGAGGTAGGATTCTGACTATTAAGTCCAAGGAGTTGTTGAGCTATACTGTACCCTTCGCCGTCGCGCATCTCGGTAATTAATTTGTTTTCTATTTTACCGTTGAGCCAATTTTTTACTTTCCGCGTGGTTTCTTTCGGCACCGTTCGCTGTCTTGAGGGTGCGCAACCGAGGATACCCTCGATGCATCAGTCAGTGATATTTGCATATTTGTTATAATCACCATGGCGGCACTGTCCCACGACTTTCCACTCTGTAACAGGGTCGTTCTATATTGATCGTATGAAGAAATTGTCTGGAGTAGCTAGCGAGTATGCTCTATAGTTAGTGAGTAACACTCATCACCGCATCATCTCAAAGAGGCTAACCCGAGGCCACAAGGAAGGTAGCCAGAGCAACATGCATGTTTGAACTAAATCTTAACTAATTCCAACAAGCCGGTATTTACATCACCGCGGCAACTCCCGCCAGCATGCTGAACAGTAGGATAAAGATATAAACAAGTCATGGGTCATGGCGTTATCCATGCAAATAACAAAACCACCCATACCGTAATCCCAAGGATTTGACTTGACATTGCTGACATGATGTGATAATGCTCTCTTGTCTTTCTGAAGATTGTTTGTGTGAGATGCAAAAACTTTGACATATATACATTCAGATATCTCTTCAAGTAGAATATGATGTCATGACAACTTAGCTGACTGTTCTGAACTGGGGTTAATTTGCCAGACAACATTCTGCTATAAATTTTTAAAAAAACTTGATGAAGTTACTTTGCACAGTACTATTAACCTGCCTTTTGCAAATTTGTATGTTAACTGAATACTGATACTATAAACAAATGAGACAATAAGAATAATAAAATATAGACTTAATGAATAGTCGATAAATGAATGATACTATAGTACTAAGTAAGCAGTTGTTACTAGTATTATTAAATTAACATTGAATATATATTTATACCTCAGGTTTTTATTTTTTTGAATGACCACCCATTTGAAAGTTTTTGCTTTTGTTTTGCTCATCTGTTGTAAACTCAAGATCTTCAATAGTTCAGACCAGCCAGTGGTGTTGACAAAGAATCCTAGATATAATGTTCATGTTAATTGACACTTATAAGCTCATTCTTTGCAAAAGGGGTAACTCCTATGGAAAGTTATACCACATCATTGATTATTTAAGGAAACTTTTCAAACAGGAAAGAAATGAATTAGGTTGCGTCAAGCTATGCATCGGCTTAAATGCATGTTGATAACAGGATGCACAATGAAGCTTCAAGATAGCTGTCATGATCAGAGTCGGGTAAAGGTTAAACGTGTTACCCACACTGTTTTGTGTTTTTTTATAAATTATTATTAATTACCAAAATGTCCAAACACAACCCTTTCCAAAAGAATTACCATGATCTACTTTTACTTAATTGGATTTATCACAACAACTACAACACGTATGAGGGTGTATTGATCAACACAATCTTGCGAGAGAGAGAGAGAGAGAGAGGAGATAATTTTCCTGAATTTCTTTAACGACCTCAAATGACATTCAAACTGCCTTAAAACACTCTGTGACATCACTGTTACATTATTCTGTACTAGACACTTTTCACCAACTTTTGGAATAGATCATGCCGAAGATAAAAAGGAACGAGAGCATTTTAATCATCGTCGACAAAACAAATCAAGACTCGACCTCGACCACAAGAACTTCACCGGCTGGCCGTTCTGGAGGTGACTGGTGTTCAGATTCATAAAACCCTTTCTCTGACATACAGTGTAATTAAGCATGCGTGTATGTTGTGTTAACATTTTAAACCACAGCCTTCTTCACGCTTTGGAAGCAAAGTCCTTAGAACGTCCTCCCTGTCTGGAGGTTTCCCGTCGTCGCCATCTGATTTTAGTCTGTTTTCTAGAGAATTTCACGCACGGGGCAAAATATTATTCGGATACAGTATTAAAAAAGAAAGAATTTCTTCCGTTAGTTAATCCATTACGTCCGAGGCAGTTATCACTTCTCTTCATGGAAGACTCGATCCATACGATCGGCGCCTCTCAGGAAATCTCGGCGTTTTTAATTATGTCATACGCAGACCCAGAGAAACGGACCTTGAGGCATCGCGGTAGCCAAAAATTGACAAAATGTCATTCATTTGGGGGTAAATTTATGGCGCCATATCCGACGAGAAGAGAAATAAATTTATAGGAGAAGGATGTCCTTGCAAAAATTGTACATTTTGGAGATCGTCAGAAATAATCTATTATTGTTATTCAAATTTCTTTCAAAGATGTGACTGATAATGGGGATAATGGGGAAAATTTCACAGGTGCATTAAAAAAAATTATTTTGCACTCTCTGCATGATATACTCTATTGAATATGGTATATTTTATCCCTCACAAGACAATTAGGTTTAAATCAGAATTTTCGACCACAGCGTTAAAAGCACTCATTTATACGCTGAAATCTATCCGTAATCTATTGAAATCTATCAGTAGATCTATTGAAATCTATCAATATTTCTTGGGATTTAAATTATATTGAATTAATGATATGAAACATGGAAACAACAGTCAAAAGAAGTAAGTAATTGGAACATGGTCACCTGATGATGATCAAGGCCCCTTCAAAGATGGTTTAGTCTAATGTAATATTAATATAGAAATTATCATTTGGCAACAGGATGAGTGTTGCTTTAATCTCAATTGGTCATTTTCTAGCCATTAGATGTTCTCCATGGTCAATGTTTCACCAAGCTTAATTCCTTGCCATGAATGACTTCATATTTCCAAGTCACCGAGCTCATGAAAAATCATTTTGTCCTGCAATGTTGACATTATATTAATGGAAACTTTTAGGTTTGTAATTTGAACCAAAAATACAGTAGGTACCGTACCTTTGGTCTTGGATTTTTGGTATTTCTTCAAAAGAAGATTGTCATTGATGACACTAATATACCACCCACCAACTCCTACTGTAGATATTTTCTCCGCATGGAGGTAATAACCATTCCTTTCAGCTCCGTAAAGAATAACAGTCTACTCAGATATTAAACAATTTCTTATTTTCTTCTTTCTTTAATTGTTGACATTTTGATCCACATGTATCAAAGAATAGTTAAGTCACCATAGTCAGTTTTTGTCAAGTCAAGTGGCAAAGTTAAAAAAAAAGCAAAAAAACAATTGTGACTTCAATCTGACTCGAGTCCAATCAAGTCATTGACTTGAGTCCATGACACTGTCAGAGACAGGTAGACCTCTGTTTCTGGTTATTGCACTTTATATCCGCTTTTCATTAAATATGAAAATATATCCTTATACATATGCACGAATAACCAACCAACACACAGACACTGATGCGCATAACATGGATTGTAAACTTGCGACACAACTCGGAATTTCAGTTTCCCGTTTCCTCTTGAAGTTTGGCTCTTTAATCTATCCGTGAGATTGTATCAATGAAAAATACTGAAGCACTTTCTGGAGCCATACAGTAAGGGTTTTTCCATTTTTTTTTTGTCATCTTCTAAAATTTGCCTTTTCTTTCCCCCTGGAGAAACAAAAAATTGGAGAAAAACAAGAGAGACCTTTTTATTTTGTTGAGATGTTTAAGTCTGGACATGGATGAGTTGCTGAAGATTGATTAGTTTGTCCATCTCTTATCAAATTACTGTCAAACTAGGTACGAAAGTTAGGCCCCTTTTCCGTCCAGAAGGCAATTTGACGGTAACGAAATATTGATGTAAAAATTTACAAATGATATTGTAAGAGGGATATAGTTTGTGCAAGCTCAAGTTACTCATTTTTATTTGATGTCAGTAATTTGCAAAGACTCAATACAGTAGTTTTCTTCTCTTGGATGAATTTGAAAGACAATTTTGCCGTTTTAATGACGTTGCAACTAGTTGCCATGGAAACAGGAGTTATCCAACAATTTTGATATTAATTGCCAGGAAGCTGCTGTAGGGAGAGTGACATGAACTGGTTGCGCTGACAGTTCCATGAAATGGGTACATTTGCTGGTATATCAGACCTGCCATCTATCCCTGTCTGACATCGCTGCAGGAGAAATGCCTTTTATCTCTCTCTCTTTGAATGACAACGGAATCTGCCGCTGACTTTATCCAGAATATCTCTAGATTAGGATTGTTTTGCCAGCTTGCCTGCTCTAGACATAGCGCACAATCAGTGTGAATAAAACAGCTAGTACTATGTTTTTACCATGTGAACCCAGCTTTGCTTCAACCTAGTTCGATTCCCCCCCCCCCCCCCCTTCTCAACTGCCTATTCCTTGCCCTGCCCCAGTAGGCTTGTATTTACATCATAGCACATCCTACCAATAATAAAGGACTTCTGGTTTTAAAGCTAATTGACAATCAAGTACTGAATAATAAAAATTATTTAATCGTGATCTAGTCATTATAAACGTCAGCTAGTTAGGGCCGCTTCGTTTTGTACGGCATATATATATATATATATAAATATATATATATATATGTATGTCATATTTGACTGTAAGCGGACTGGTATGTTCATTCACCTGACCTACATGTATGTGTGCATTGTGCTCTCAGCAGAGAGAGAGAGAGATGATGTATAACCAACCATAACACACTTTCAGAATGAATTTAGACTGACATGAGTTCCTCCAGTGTGACAAGGTATCTCAAGGAAGGTATAATACAAGGGATCTGAGGTAGATTAAGAATGTCATTTGTTTTTTTGTTTTTGTTGTTTTCTTCTTTTTTTAAATTATATTTATGTATTTTCTTGTTCCCCTAAGCTGACAGCTGTTGCTAGAAACTGGTACTAGATTGCCACAAAGTGAAATAATGGTTGGAGGCAAATTATCCTGAAAAACATATTTGTATGTAAATGTTCAGTAGCTATGGAATCTTTCATTCATCTGAATCTTTGTAACACAAGAAAGAGTTAGTCAAATTTCTTTTTTGTGGAAGGATTTTTTTTTTTGGGGGGGGGGGGGTTGAGGGGAAGCAGGGTATGGAGATTCGTGGAGAACTGTAAATAAAGTATTACTTCAGTGAATTGCAGACTATATGTATCAGTTCTGCTACTACAAGCATTGCAGTTGAAAGATCTTTGTGACTATTCAAAGCTCGATACATTTGTCTCTACATTAAAGAGAATAACCTGTGATATGACTAATATTACTGAAACTGTCTATCGTGTTCTTGGGTTCAGCCGAGACAGGCATATTTCTTTAATTTGTGTCCAAACTAATTTGAAACAAGAAGTAGATCAGTTAAGTTTAATACATCCAACAATTAATCCATCTTACATTAAACTCCTTGGTCGAATAACTCTCTGTCAAACCTTCTCTTAGTTCCACTGTGACTCCTCGTTATCTATTATCATCCCCCTCTCCAAGACTTAATCATGACTGTCTTTTCTGATTTAAAATCAGTCGTTTGTCAATGTCTATCACCAACTTCAAATTTCATAGCCTCATGCCACTTCTAATCAGATTCACAGAAGTCATTAGTGCAATGTTTCATTGACACACACACACACGTACACTAATACCAATTATTTATGCTCATTTGCTGTCATCTAATAATTAAGAAAGGCATGTTGTATATACAAATCCATGACAAAACATGATTGCATGTGTGGGTACATTGTGTAGTTTTGATCCAGCTTCTGTTGTCAGAGAGAGTTAATTGCAATCAATCAAATTAAGTGCCGAGTCGCAAATAATATCTTGTAACTACTTAATCTACTATAATCTGACGCTCAGATCTCTTTAGCATATTTGTTGCGGCAATGCAGATCACGTATCGCCTAGCTTGTAAATAAATTAAGGGAAACCTGAGACTGCAGTTTGAAGGGTCTTTTCATGGATGATAGTTTCCTCGCCAAATTGTGCCTAATCCCCCAATTCTTTATCATTTGCCACTGTGTTCAATCTCGTACATCACTGTAGCCGCATATGATATCTATTGATCTCCATTCCCTCTATAAGAGACCATCTCTTGCAAACGCTCACGAATTGTATTACCGACCTTCTCAGTTTACGTGAGACTGCACGGAATTTGGCGATTACCGACCCGAAACAATTTTGTTATAAAAAAAAAATAAAAAAAATTCCCGGCAATCTTCTCTCCTAACTCACAGTGATGAAATTTTGATTAAGGAACAAACTTTGTGCCGACGATCTCCTCCTTTGAATGCGATCTTCCGTCGCGTGGCGCCTTTTCAACAGAGCCTTAAATCCCTCTTTGCAATTTAGCAGAATCAGCCCCCGTGGCGGTAATTAACTTAAGAGATGGTGTTGAAACACAAGCATAAGTCAAAAGTGAGGCAGAAGTTTGATGAGATGACTGAAACAGAAGAGAATGTATGATGAAAGGCAAGATGTTTTTACAGCATTGGACAAATCACTTGTGTGTCAATTTATACAGTACTTTAAAGGGGGTGTATGTTCATTTGGTCAGCGCTGCCCTCTAGTTACAGTCTGTATATACTGTACATGTAGTAAAGATTCTTTTGCATTCTACATGCAAGCTTTCAGTCTTTGAAATTATCTTTCTGCTTTTGACCTGCAAGTTTGTCCAAGTAGTACAAATCAGATTGGAACACTTAGAATTGTCCAGTGTTGGCACTGGTACTCATGGCTAGGGGAATTCTAATGTGATTGGTACTCCTGCTGTTATACTCGTACTGGTACTATGTCATTCGGAAATCTATTATAGACTAACGGCTAGTGCAAAATTTGGTACTCGTAGTCACGTTATAGCTTCTCGTACTCTTATTCATGCTGATGGGAATTCTACTGTGATTGGTACTCATGCTAATATACTTGTACCGGTACCCATGGCATTTGGAACTCTATAATAGCCTTATTGGCTAGTGCAAAATTTAGTACTTGTAGTCACGGTTATAGCATCTCGTACTCTTATTCATGCTGATGGGAATTCTACTGTGATTGGTACTCACGCTGTTATACTTGTACTAGTACTCATGCAAAGGGGAACTCTGCTTGTACTCATGTTGGTGTACTCGTACCTTAAGTCTGGCAATAAAACATAGTAAACTAATCTTCATCCCAACTAAGAAGAACTATGTTTTATTAAAGTCAGTGAAATTATACACAGTTTAGTGAGCGGTCTAATATTGAACCGTTTCATCCTACTAAATACAGAAAGTTTTGTGTCCCTCAAATCTGATTGTTTCACTTGTGTAAAACACTTTCCCAAATTTCACCATTCTCTGATGAAATTTAAGTAACAGCTTTAAACAAAGCTTAAACGGTCGGGTAAACCACCGTCAGTTCGTAGCCTTGAACTCAACACAAGACGAAGCTCCAAGAATGTCTCCAGTTGGATTCTGTCCGGCTATCACATTTGTTTAGATATCTCAGCCACTGATGCTTGCGACTATTTGATTCTCCATCAAATAAATATCCTTATAGGTGATATGCCTCAGTGGTATCTTATATTGTATTACATGCCAACATGACTATTTGTTTAGATTTAGTTTTATTGGAAATCGATACAGCTTATTATTATTAATGTTTTTTATTGTTCCGGTCATTCAATATGATTCAATCTCCAGCACTCCTTGACATTCCTTTTGTCTGAAATTTCTTTAAGAAATGAATGAGATTTAATCAAATTTGAACCAGAGGCTCAAAATTTGATTGGCATTCGGGAGAAAAGCATTTTTCATGTCTATGAATTTCTGTAACATGAAACTTTCATTGTCAGAGGCTCCAACTTAATTGAATAGAAATGTTGTCTCAGATCCTTATAGGATATGTAATATTAAGCACAAATATGAAATTGATTATGATGTAGGAGTTTTTGAATAATAACAAGAGAACACCCCCATAATGTAGAATACAAATGTCAAAGGTCACTTGAGGTCAATGGGGAAAGAAGTATGAAAATCTTGTAAACATGATATCTCAAGGAAGGTTGCCTATGGCATGTGGATTTCCTGCAATTAGTTCAGTGAACCCTATTGATTGTGGTGGAGGTCAAAGGTCATGTGGGGTCTGCAATGGGCAACTATGAATATATCAAAAGTGCTTATATCTCCAGAACCAGAACATGAGCTCATATATATGCATGGTACCATAGCCTTGTATATTATATGTTTATACACAATTTGATGTCAGTTCATTTAGGTCATTAGGTGTCAAAACTTGAACACTATGTACAGTAACTACAATATTTCCAGATAAGAAACTGCAGTAGCTGGTATGTATGGCTATGGCTTCTCTGAGTACAAGAACCCTATTGTGTTTGGTGGAGGGTACAGGTCATTTGGGTTCAGTAGAGGTTACACTCTGGAAATTTTAAGCATGGCGTAAGATTGGCATATGACTTTCCTATCATGAGTACAAGTAATTTGTTGTGAATGTCAAAGGTCATTTGAGGTCAGCAAATGGGAAGTGTAAAAACCTGAGAATTACTGTAGCTGGATAGTTTTGTTTTCAAGTTGAGACTTCTAATTTGCTTCAAGTCAATGGTTGTTTAAGGCTCACAGAATTAAATCCTTTAAAACCTTTCTTCTTATTTAGGGATGTGGTCACTAGTCAGTAGTAACCTTTTGGTTTCAGCATCATATTTGGTGCAAGGACAT
This sequence comes from Apostichopus parvimensis, assembly GCA_000934455.1. Lineage (NCBI taxonomy): Eukaryota > Metazoa > Echinodermata > Holothuroidea > Aspidochirotida > Stichopodidae > Apostichopus > Apostichopus parvimensis. The sequence goes on from KN882979.1 coordinate 41,840, forward strand.
GGTGTACAGAAAAGCACATATTTGGTCAGACCTTAATTGATATATTGGTTGTTATGAAATTGAGAATGATTTTTGTATTTTTAAGAACCTTATTAGTAATTCCTGAGTTTATACCATGTCAGGGTAAAGTTTCATTGCTCTCACTATATTGGTATATATCCATGTGCTAAACCATACTTAATTGGTACAGGTTTAAGATGCTGTTTAAGATATCAATTACTATCTAAGTTTAGTCAGAAATTACTTCACAACATCTTGAAACTGCTCTCAAGTCTCAATATTGAAGATTTCAGGGATTTATTTTGACACAGAACAGGACCTTATCCCACTATAGTTGCCCTTATTAGTGCTTGTTATTTCAACAAGTACACCTAGCTACAGATATTGTCCAAATATTTGCCCAAATATGATGCTGATGGAAGGTCATTTCAATTCATCAGAGGTCAAGGTCTGGACACCTTGTAAGCTCAACCATATGTTAGATATATGGCTTTTCTGTGTCAGGATTTGACCTTCCTCTTTTAGGTGGCTGAGAGGGTTTTCCACTTCCACTAATGACTGTTATCTGTCATCAACTTTCTGAAGGAGTAATACCTTTGTAATGATGTAAGTTATCTGGAACTCTTGTCTGATGTTCTGGTACCTGACTTCAGGACACATTTTCCTCACGTTTGTGCTATCAATCAGATGATTCCATATACAGTATAAACATATAAGGCAGGGAATCACTAGGCCTGCTGGCTTTCTGGTTTAACATTATCTCTTCTTTTGCATCATTTTTCTGCTACTCTTTTGCGGATAGAATTTCTGCAAGTTCATCTTGTAGAATCCTCATGTGAATTTCAAGGTAAATTAAATCTTTGTTGAAATATGTGAGTTGTCATGAATAAATTTTGATCGTGGAATGTCTGGCTTGCTGTTTGCAGCATTGATTTCCCTCAGTGGATGAATGGTGCTAGGTTTTTATTATCGTTTACTACATCTGGTCTGCTTTTATTATGTTTTTTGCTTTGTTCTGTTCAAACTTCTGTTAGTACTGTATATCAAACTGTTTGTCTGTGTCTGTGTCTATGTGTGTGTTTTATTACCTTTTTCTTGTTTGCAGGTTCTTCGAGATATGGCAGCATATTTGTGTTAATAGAAAATAATTTCAATAAATAATTTCAATAAATAATTTCAACTGAATTGCTTTGAATATTTTTTTATTTTTTTCAAAAAGATTTGAAAGATGATTATATCATGCAGTACTCAGCTACACTTTTACAAATAGGACTAACTATTAATTATTTGAATGTGTATGAACCCATATATTTGTTATAATTTCCCTTCTGTTTCCTAGTCATATACAGTAAGGTCGTGCATTTACATCAATTGTTTTATTTATGCCTGATACCTTTTTTTGTTTCTGTTTCGTTATAAGTAGACCCTCGGTTGCAAATGCCATCTTTCAAACATTGTCTTACAGTATATGATAGCAAATGAGCCTGTTTTGTGTTGCTGGGATTACTTGTCCTAGATGTATCTTGCTTTGATGTTTTCAATCTTGTCGCTGGTGAATTACGGGAGTACAAATGAAACGACGATGATGTTGTAGATGTACTTCTGTTGCTGTGTTGCATGTGAAGCATACAAATAACTCCATGATATGTCAATTCTGTATATAGATGTCTTACCTACATTCTTCCAGCTGTGAATCTTGTAACATGTGAATAATTCTTCATGCTTGGTTTTAAATGGAAATGATTCCTTTTTCTCTTTCTACATCTCTGTCGGAAACACATTGCTTTCACAATCCAATCCAAGTTCTGCAATCTTTGCTTAACTTTCAAAATACTTCTCCCAGATGGGCAGTGATGATTGGGAGAAAATGGATTCACTGAATTCTTCTCATACCATATAAATTCTGTGACTTTCCCTTATATTGCTTTCACACCTCCACCCTCTCCCCCCCCCCCCCTCCCCCCTCTCTTATCCCCTGCTCCCAATTCTCCTGTTCGTTTCTCTACCATTTTCAATTATTTCATGAAAATATGAGGTAAATTCCGCATTCTTGTCCCATGCAAGAGAAGAAATCCTTCATTAACATATTCGATTTGATTTGATTTGGTGATTGGTGGATCAAGGGTTATCCTCATCACACTCAGATACATCTACA